>CABHPQ010156590.1:0-40056 GCA_902168405.1 Peromyscus aztecus | reverse complement strand
TGAGAGGCTAAATGGATCCTCTCTGTTGAGAGGTAAGGCTACAGGGAGAGAACTCTGAACCACACAACAATGAGAAATCCAGGATAAATATTGATTTGTCTTTAGCGTTTTTCTTCTCCTGCTTGTTTTAAAGCCAAGCTGGTAAACCAATAATCCCAAACCCAAATTGATGGCTGCATAAAGCATGAAGCCTTAGTTTGTATGACTGTGTGATGGTGATCAGACAAAAGAACAGAGATACTGAGAGGACTGGGAGCAGAGGACTGAACAGTGTTGGAATGAAGTCAGCATCAATATGAGCTAGGTTGTCTAAAGCACAAGCTGTCTGTTTGTAACTACCGGGTTGGTTTTGAAGAGTGTACATGCACAGCAGTAAAGAGGCAGCCAGAGGATTAAAAAGATGTCAAGGGGAGTTTGAAAAACAAAAGACGGAATCATGGAATAGAAGATGAACAAGAAGGAGATATCTAGAAAGCAACAGCAATGTGGAAGACACAAATCCCCTCTCTGGTGACTGCTTTCTGTGTAGTCAGCAGGAAGAATTGAGGAGACTGGGGAAAATCTACATCATTCAGCTAGATGGTTGTGAAAATATACACAATGGAGATTCAAAGTCACAGTGGCTTGTGTGTGGAAGTGCAGAGCAAGATAGATGGGAGGAGGTTTCATGTCATAATTTTAAAAAAGGTTGAGTGACTATATTACTAGGAAAGGAATTAGGTCTTAAGAAAAAATAAATCCCAGAGATAGAATATCTTATAATGTTAAGAGCAGTAATTTATGGGGACATAACAACTATAAACAGGTAAATCCTAAACAACACAGTTCCAAAATGCATAAAGTAAAAGCCAACAACACCTAATGAAGTAGATTCAATAATAACAGTGGGAAAATTCAGTAGTTTGTATTGCCAGCTGAAGGCTGTATACATACTTTCTGAAGGTAACTTTCTTTTTTACTTAATCTTAAAAAAATCCTCTCTGAAAATCTCTCTGTCTCCATATAGTTACATTCCACACAGTTACTTTCTCCGTTCTTTTACACAGCTACATCTTCTGTATTCCTCCACCCACTCAGCTACATCTCTTCACACTTCTTCTCTCTGCACACTCAGCTACAGCTTCTGCATTTCTGCACCCACTCAGCTACATCATCTCTTCACATGTCTCCCTACAACTCTCACACTTTTCTCCTACATACACACATCTCTACACAGTTACATCTCTTTTCCATACAGCTACACATTTCTTCTTTCTCCTCTGCTACATTCCTTCATACACTACTACATCATTCATACTCTCACTCCCTCACTCTCCTCTACATACACATCTCTCTTCTATACAACTACATCTTCTATATCTCTTTGTCCACTCAGCTACATCTCTTCACACTTCTCTCATACTTCTTATACCTCTTCTCTCACACTTCCCCTCTACACACTCAGCTACATCTCCCTTTCAGCACACACACACACACACACACACACACACACACACACACACCTCAACAGCCAAACTCTGGACAATTATAAGTTACATATACAGGGTCTGACTCATTCTCATGACACATGATAAGTCACACAGTTTCTCTCAGGCTAGTGAGGTCGTGCTGACTGGGCATGGTAAGTGACAATGCTTGACTACCAGCCAAGCTCCTTGGTGAGCAGGTGGGAGGCACATAGGCTGAGAGACATCACGGTAGGTGACATTGAAATTCAGGACCTAAGCAATAAACAGTTAGTTGACTGAATCTTGAGCCTAGGAGTACACACAGAATGCTAACTGCTGAGAGAATTATGTCTACTAAAGTTGCTCTGTTCCTGACCTTGGTTCAACAGACACTTGGGAACTTGTCCTTGTGTATTCTCTGCAGGGGCAGCTGGTCTATTTTGAATCTATTATGAGGTCTTAGCTAAATGTGTAAAAGGCTGTCTTTGTAGCTGAGACTTTTCCTATGTCAATCTGAATAATGAAAAATATCCTAGTATTATTTCTATTCATCAGAATTATACAGCTTAAGCAGAAATCATCTTTCTGATCTTCCACAGCTGTAAGTGTGCCCAATAGGTGGGATATTTTCTCAAGATAATCACACAAGCAGTGGGAAAGCACCCAGAGCAGTTTTTAGGGAAGAAATGTAGTGGCACAGGAGAGAACTGCAGATAGAGGCAACTGAGTGTGTGGTCTTGTAAGCCTTGCTGATGAGGCTACTCCCCTGGTGGGTCTTCACCTGAATTATTAATTGCCATCTGCTGTATTTTCTTGTGGCCTCTGGTAAAGCCATTGCTACCCGCAGCTCTCAACAAGTGTGCATGCAGTCATGGGCGCTGGAGCAAGACTGGAGCGGGCTCTAGCCCTTTCTGCCACACCAAACAAGTGTGTGCCTGCCACTGCTTCCACTCTGTGTGCTAGCAAATTTGTTGAGATGGGAGGGTCTGGCACGGAATCACGACATACCCATACACAGCCTCTGCTCTAGTTTTCTTCTTGTTGCTGTGGTAAAAAACTCTACCCAGAAGCATCCTGAAGAAGAAAGAGTTTATTTCAGTTTACACTTCTGGGTCACAGTCCATTACTAAAGGAAGTCAGGGCAGACACTCAGAACCCATTGAAGGACACTGCTTGCTGGCTGACACTCTGGCTTGCTTTCAGCTCATGCTCAGCTAGCTTTCTTATACATCCCAGGACCACCTGCCTGAGAATGGTGCTGCCCACAGTGGTGTGGGCTCTCCTGCATCGATTAACAATCCAGACAAGGCCCCACAAACATGTCCACAGGCCACTCTGATCCATACAATGCCTCAGTGGAGATTCTCTCTCTCCAGATGACTCTAGGTTATTGTCAAGTAGACTAATCAAGACACACTCTGATGACATTTCCTCATGGTCCCTAGTGTGCTCTCTATTGTATATCCAGGAGAACAAATGTGGCTCTCCACACCAAAGCTTCTAAATAGCAGCTCACAGCAGCATGGCTCACAACAGTCCACTCAAGAATCCCAAACTGCTGACAACTGAGGAATGGAAAATATTAACCAGGCAGAAAGGGGACAATGGACTGACAGTCCTGAAAACGGCATGCTAAATGAAGGAAGTCAGATGCAAATGTCCACACAGTGTATAATCCATTTCTATACAATTCTAAGAGTTTCATAGAGACAGAGAGTAGATAAGTTGTTGACAGCAACTGGGCCGGAATATGGAGAGTGACAGCTGTGACATTGACCCTTATGGAGGTTCTTTTAGAGTGACAAGAATGCTCTAAGGTTAGAGTGTGTTTGGTGTGGCTACACTAGAAGCCACTAGCCAATGACTTCAATCAGCAGGTTCTGTGCTATGTACAACACATTGTAACACAAGTTTTAAGTAGAGACAATTCGTAGTAACAGCAAGAGCAGTGTATAAAGTCGGCTCACCTGCACATCGATTGGCTTTCAATAAAAACACCAATACTTCAACAGAGAAAGGACAGCGAAGCATTTCAGCAAATGCCGCTTTAACAGTTGAACATCGATACTGGGAATCTGAGGCTGATCCCTACCTTGTTGCCTATGGTAATTGACCAGATGCCAATGGATCACAGACTTAGCTGAAACGTCCCCAAACACAAGCGTTCTCAAATAATAAAATGCATGAGGAAAGTTTTTTAATCTTGTTGGGTCTGAAGTCTTAGGAATCAAAACAGGCAAAGGTACAGTCCACGCTGAAGCAGTTGGTCACATCACATGCACAGTCGGAAGGCAAAGAGCGATGCATGCTGCTGGTCATTTCCCTCTCTCCACTTATGAGATCCCAACCAGGGAATAGTGCCACCCACCTTGGGCAGGTCTTCACAATTCAATTAATTCAATCAAAATAATCCCCAGCACGCATGCCCAGAGGCCAGTCTCCCAATGATTCTAGAGCCTGTCAAGGTGACAATTAGATCACTACTCCCAAAGGCATAAAGACAGAACAGTAAGATAGCTGCAACAAATACCTGACAGTCTGTGTGTATCCAGAATGTGTAAAACACCTTCACAGCTTAAAGCAGTCAGAGGAAATCCACAAAATACCCACACAGACACCGCAGCGGATAAAAGATACCCACGTTGCCCTCATTAGAGAAATGCAGATCAACACCATGGAGGTACCATTGCTCACCTACCATAGCCAGGGCAGAAACAAGCAAGGATCAGATTAGGGTGCCAAGAAAGGGGGTGAGTAAAATTTGTATTCACTGCTGGGAGAAAACAATGGGGGAGACTGTTAAAAGCAAGCAAGTAGTTATTAACAAAATAATGCTAAACCTAGGAAATCAAACAATTTTTTAGGTATCTACCCAAGAAAATTCTAGACAAAATTTCCCAAGAAGATGGATTTGTGGTCATTTTACAGCAGCCTCGTTCACAACACCCTCAAACTGGAAAAAAAAAACAAATCCACATTGTTGGTGAATATAGGGATGTCTATCACAGGTCCATGACATGTTCACACAATGGAATATTGGCAGCAATAGCTCTCAGAGTTCCTGATGTGAAAGGGTTCCCACCCAACCTGTGCATTCTGCTTTCTGCTAATGTGACCTTCTGGGGAGAAATCAAGGAAGGGTGATCTGCGAGTGTTGTTGGGGTGGGCTGGGGGACTATGAAGTGCCAAGGGGGCTCTGGGAGGTGATGAAAGTATTCTAAAGTGCCTTGGTTTGTGATCATTACATGTGTATGTACATTGGCCAGAATCCATCACACAGCACACCTGCAAGCAGTGAGTTCTGAGCGATGTGTATCATGCCTCAATAAACTTGACTTTAACAAATTGCAGCTTGAGTACCCAGCTCATCTGCAAAAAAAAAAAATCAATTCCATCTGGATTGTAGATATGAATATAAATATAAAAACAAGCCTAAAGACATATCAGAAGAGAACATCTCACAGCCTTCATGTAGCCAGAAGATTTTAAACAGAACACATATGTAAGAGATACACAGAGGCACAGATGTACACACACACACACACACACACACACACACACACACACACGCCTCTAACTATGGAGGAAATAAAGAGATAAATGTGATTTTTTTTTTGAAAACTTCAGTTTATTGAAGGACACCACTGAGAAAATAACAAGAAAACTACTGAGTAGAAAAGACACCAGAAATGCAGGTGCTGGTTGTATAGATCAGATAGAAAGAATGCCAATAAAATGCAAGGAAAATAGATTCAATAAGCACAAACCTGATGAGCCTCTGTCACCCAGATGATAAGCATGAAAGTGCTTAGTGTCATTACCCAGCAGGGAGGTTCGGTCTCAGGTCACAGTAATTCACCATTCTGTATCAGACACTGAAGTTTAAAAGAATTACTTACTAGCAAGGCAGGGAGCACTTAAAACTCATGCTGGATGGGATGTAAATCACCTCAATAGTTTGGTTGTATCTGCCAATAATTTCTCTCCTGCATATATACTCAAGATAAACACATACACGTAGAACATACACGTAGAATTCCAAAATACATGTAGGAAAAAGTGCATGTTAGCTTTATTTACTGTTCTTCTGAGGCCAAGCCAGCAATGGTGCAACCAATCAGTACCGTATTTCCACAAACATGAGAGTGTGTAACAGGGTGTGAGGGAACCCTACAAACACCAGCGAGGGTGAGACATACGAAGTGAACATCTCAGGGGGCTTCTTGTAAGTTCAAAAACCAGACAATGCTGATCTGTCATATGACAAGTATGGGCAATGGTCACTTTAAGGAGTACAGACCGGCAAATGTGGAAGTCTGGCACGCTGGAGATAAAACTCACTTACAAAACTATAGAGATGCACATGTCTGCTTCTGAGGTAGCGTGCTGCTGATCTGGCCTCTGCACTTTCTCTTCTCTCACATCATTTCCACTATGCAGAAGGTTCACTGTTGAAAGTTTTCTTCAAGTAGCCAGGCACAGCCACACATCTGTATCCCCAGCACTTGGGGGGTTGAGACAGGAGGATCATGAGTCTGTAGCCAGCCTGAGCTAGGTAGTGAAAATTTGCCAGTGGTTACTCCTGAGAGTGTCTACCCCACCAGCCATGAACATTCTCATAATGTGATGGTCCAGAGCAAGTGGCTAAATGTCTCAGGCTGCTTGTAGTCCAGTCCCAGAAAATCCAACACCCCCTGCTCGGTGTTCGCTGGTGAGTCCTTTAGCCAGGTTTTTCCACCAGCTTCTCCCTGGAGTCTCCAGGGATTCTTCAGCCCACCCAGCAAGAACAATTCCAGACACGCTGCTCCCCATGCCACACTGGCTCCTTTTCTGCTGACTTTTATCCATTTTACAATCAGTCACAAGTTGGGTCCATGACTGCCTCCTAAGCCTCAGCACACAGGCTGTGTGGTGCAAAGGAGAAGCCCAGGACATGGTGACAGAGAACATGCTATCTGTGGCCAGATTCCAGATTCCTGAGCTGGCACACACAGTACACCAGGCTCCACTCGGGCCCAGGACAGATTCTTACCTGATGGTAGACGGGAAGTAGCTCACTTTGGAAGTTGCAGTGTGAGGTAAGGTTAGCTGGTGGCTATTCCTATTTCCCTAATCTCTAAGGCTTTCACCCCTGTAGTGGGCTCCATGCTTTTTATTTCATAAGACTGCTTAAAAATTTGTCTACCGAAGAGAGAGGTAACGGGGAGAGGGGAGTGGAGGGGCTGAGGAGGTACTGAATTTTCTGCATATAGGGGACTGCACCAGCTGTAGTGGCTGGGTGTGGAGCAGCCAGAGAGACCCAAGCATGCACCCAGACCCAGCTCTGGTAGAAGTTACCTTACTGTATCACAGCCACACAGGGATAATGTGGCTCTGTGGCCAAGAACCACATGGATAACCTCTGTTGTGGGCTGGCATTTGACCCAGCACTGTTCTCATCAGGAGACACGGGAGTGCCTGGAGACACAGGAGTGCCCACTGACATGCCAGGGTGCTTCTCCTGCCACCTGGGTGTGTCCGTGGCTTGGCGCTGGCGTCCACTGCAACCAGAGAAAGAAGAAAAGCCAGGTACCCTCCACTTCCGGTCTGATGAGCAACCCCACCCCACCCCCCGCCGTGACAGTGGGCTCAGTGTCTACAGACCTGCATAGGAGCAGAGTTCCGCAGTCCACTGTAGCTGTGGTGTGCTGGGAGGCTGCCCCATTGTGGGGACACTTCCTGTGCAGCTGGGTACAGGTGTGCAGCGCCCTGACAGAGCACACATAGCTAGCAGTACTGAGGAGGCATGGGGTTGCCTCCCCACAAATGACAGCTTTGATGTCTCCCTGCCCATCTGTCTTCCTTCCTCTATCCTCTGAGGATATTGCTTATTATTATTATTTTTATAAATGCATTCCCAGTTAAAAGAAAATTAAATATGCATGAATTTTAAAATGAAGCAGCATGGCAGAGTTCTAAAAGCACTTCATGGAATCAGTCAGCCAATCTTGCATTAATATTTTAATTTGGGAGTGACCTAGGTCAGGTGAGGAATATGACTTACATGCTGTGTCGGGAGGGTGAAGGGGACGAGAATTCAAGTCTGGATTGGAGATGGAGATTGTGTGTGTGTGTGTGTGTGTGTGTGTGTGTATGCATACATGTATTTTCTCACATGATTATGTGTGTGCACACAGGTATTCACTCACATATCTGGAAACACAAGGCATGGAATCCAATGTGCAGGGAATTCTAACTGCCTTTCACACCTGGAGTTTTCATGCCAACCAGGATTACAAATGAGTTCAGATCGTCTGTTAGATTCCTGACTCACCTCTGGACAACTTAAGGGAAAATGGATTTGCTCTGACTCGTGGTATGAGAGACACAGTCCCTCATCGTGGGGAGGGCATGGTGTGGAGAGCGGCTGTGGCCCAGGCAGTTGGAACTTGGACCTGCTTGCTCACATTCCTATAGCTCAGCAGCAGGAAGTGGAGTCAGGCTACAGACACCAAGGCCTGTCCCTTGGTGGCCACCCACTTCTTCTAACTAGCTCTCACTTCCTAAGTGATCCAAAACTCCCCAAACAGTGCCTCCAGCTGTGGTCCGAATTTCCAAACACATGGGCCCTTCAGGGGCGTTTTGTAACTAAACCATAATAGTGCCCTTGATGGTTGGGGAAGGTTGCTTTCTCTTTTAGGGTACCACTTGCCTTAGCTTTTTTCTCCCACTGTGATAAAACACCCCGGCAAAGTCAACTTAAGGGGGAAAATGTTTATTTTAGCTCACAGTTCAGGCTGCATCATCCCTGACAGCGAGGGAGTCGGGCAGCAGTTGCAGGAGTTTTAAGCAGTTGGTCACATGGTGTCCATAGCCAGAAGAGGGCAAAGGCTGCATGCCAGGGCTAAGCTTGAATCCTCCTTTTGATACAGTGCAGGATCCCTGCTTTGGAAGTGGTCCTGCCCACAAATGAGATGGGTCAACACACATCAGTTAACACAACTACCTCAGTGCCCACAGGCTGACTCAGAGGCCTGACTGCCAGGTGTCTCTAGGTTCTGTCAGGTTCACAACACCCCTGAACTCACTTCCTCTGGACACCAGCACTGGCTGGTGGTTCTGACCTCTGGGATGGGTTAGGATCACAGGAGCATTTAGATGACACCAGTGCCTGGGCCTCACCCTGGGGATTCTGGCTTTGCTGCACTTTCAGCACTGAACAGGTGAGATTTGGGATGCTGGAATACCCAGGTAAAGGATTCATGTTGGTAAGAGACCCAGGAGGAAAAAGCAAGAAGTATGAGCCTGCATAGGTGACAGTTTCTCCCCCAAAAAGGAGGTTTAGCAATGTGGTTCCTCTGTAACACGCCCTGAAAAAGACAGACGGCAACTTTTGTGGCTGATGATGTACTTTTTTTTGTGCTGATGAGGGAGACGTTACCTTATAACACTGTCCACCCAAAGGCAAAGGGCTCTGCTCTGGATAGCATCCAGGCAGCCAGTGCACCCTCTGGTCCTCATCATGTGTACACTATCCCAAGGGCCCTCAGCACACCGAGATCTGTCCTGGTGGAGCCCAGGACCCCACTTCTGCTGTTGACAGTGGATGGCTTGAGTAGGAAACGTCCCCTGCGAGCCCCTGTATGTGAGTACCTGCTCTCCAGTCGGCACTGTTAGAGGTTTTGGATCCTTACAAGAAACACTAGTTACGGGCGGTAGCTTGCAAGTGGACTGGTCTTGCTGTTGATATCCTGGCTCCACATCCTACTCTAAGCCTACTTCCAGACCACACTTTGAGTAGCATGCAGAGAAGTGCCTCCTTCTCCATAGTGTGAGAGGGCAATCAGGGCTTGAGGAAGCCCCACAGACCTACAGTCCACCTATCTCTCCCCTCAGAGAGACAAAGTGGAGGCACCTTTCTCTTGCCCATGTGTTCTCTAAACTCCCTCCATCTTTTCAGACTGTAGTGTGTGAGCCCAGCTTAGTGAATGGAATATGGAGACACGGGGCTGGGGGTTGCTCACAGTGGTGAGTCAGGTGAGTCTGTGCCTCTTGTCAGAGTATCACTGCCTCCTGGTCAGGATTCAGAGACTGCTGTATTCAGCACCCAAAGGACTGGAGGGACTATAAATAGCTCCAAAGACTGCATAGAGTGACAAGGAATCCAGCACTTTCCCTCTGGATGTTTTTCAGTTGCATGGGTTTTTATTTCTAGAGAACTACACATCTATAATCTCTGTGAGTAACCGCTGTGAAATGAGATGTGAGCTCTTGACTGTTTCCCACAACTTGGCTTTTGTTCTGTGTACATCGGTGAAAGACTGAGTATGAGACCTGGGGATCTCAGGACAAATTAAAACACTTCTGGCACCCTTACATTTGGAGTCCAACATGGGGCCCGCCACCAACACGATGAGAAGCAGCTGGCAACATGGAGCAGCAGCTACAGCCTCCATGGTCCTGCCGCCACTGTTTGTGGCCTGGCCCAGCCCCAGCTGCAGCTTCTCCTCACTTCTCACTGAAGTAAGCTCACTAGCCCTTCTACTCACTCAGTAACTGTTAGAGATGGGAGGATACATGTTGCTCTGCCCGGTAATGAAGCCACCTGAAGACAGGGAACTGAACAGAGATCCATGTTCACTGGTCACCATGTCTGTGTTGAGAATTTGCCTGCTTGCCAAGATTTGTCAGTAATCAATACATGGAGTATTCCCAGTGCTGTTCTCAGGCAAGCAGACACTGGTGAAGGCATGGAGGGCTGGATGTTCCTGCAGAGGTGCCACCTGTGGGACCCTGGCTCATGGATCTGGGAGGGCCCTTGACCAGCAGAGAAATGGGCAGCAAGCCCCGGAACCAGGGGAGTCCCAACACAGGCACCAGGCAGCCTTGGGAGAGGAACAAACCTCGGAACTAGATTTTACCATCTATAAAAAAAAAATCTACCAGAATGGGTTATTTTAGGAATGTTTATATATATGGATATATAAATATATATCATATGTATATATTATACAGAACATGTATGTATTGCATACAGATGCATTTATGTATATATTGTATTTATGTACATATTTAAAATCCTATATACATAATATATTCCATCTATATATGGTCTCTTTTTAGTAATTGCTTCATATTCTCAAATCCAATATTCCCACGGACTTTAGAGCAGAAAGTTCCACAAATAATGGGGATCAATTTATATTCTTTTGGCTGTCAGTGTTTCTCAGAGTATAGCCTCTCCAAGTCCTGCTATGAACACATAACAGTCCCATGGTGACATACTCTGGCCAATTGTAAATAAAGACCTCCTTCCTGAATGTTCCTACACACAAAGCATGTTAAAGCTCTAAGAAATCCTGCACTCAGTGAATTCTTTACTTTGGTGTTGCCTAAATATATTGAAACATTTCCTGTGTTTTCCCCCAGGGAACACAGCCATTGAACACACCAGGCACTAATGTCTCCTTAAGGGGTGGTGTGTGAGTGTGTGTGTGTGTGTGTGTGGTCTTCAAGGTTATGGACTGGATGGATGTTAGTAAGAGTGTGCAGCTTGCCCTTGGTAGCCCTATGCATCCTTCGAAGCTCGTGCTAAGCTCCAGCTTGCCCTTCTTCAGAGTGATCAGTGGTAAAACACACCTCATCTTGGCTGGAGAGGTGCCTGTAAGGAAAAACGCATGTGCGGTGCCGTGGCTGGGCCGTGCAGGGTAGGGAAACCAGGTTACATTTATTTAGGTGCTGTCCTTGTGGTGTAGGGACATGGGCTCTGCTCAGTGTCTTCTGCAGTCACCAGACGCTGAGGAAGAAATGTCTGAGCTGCCAAGGGGAGAATTGCCAACTCTGAATGATGTCTTTCTAAACCAGAGAAGCTGTGGTCCCTGAGGTCTGACTACTTTTGTTGATGTTATTTAGCACCAGGGAGGACAACACCGAGGCTCTGTGACGCAGGGACTTCTGAGGCTGATTTATGTGCTGCAGTGAGCCAAAGGAGGGACAGGTAGACTTCGGGAAGAAGGACCCAGAGGAAGCTGCTTCCCAGAGTAACTGGGAGCCTGCAGATGCTATCCCAGCTGTGATAGGCTTGGACAGCAGAAAAGAAGGCGTGGTCATTATTATGAAATAGTGTAGGAACAACAGGATGTGTCCTATAAGCATGATGCATTGCTCAGCAAAAATCAATAAAAGAAATAGAGTATACATCTAACTCAAGAGAAGGGCCTGCTAAGACACAGGGCAGAGACCTCAAGGACTTCGTCGAAGTTCATTCTCCCATCGTCCTCCAGGACATGAGTTTTTCTTCTTGTGGCAATATTGGGAATGTGTTCCCTGTCACCCAGGCACTGGATATAAAATAAAGTGAGATGCTGTGAGGCTAGGGACAGAGGAATCAGAACATCTGCAATACTGACTGCATGAGGATGCACCGAGCTCCTTCTGTCTCCACAGAATGTCACAGAAAGCTGAGCTTTCTCTGCCCAAGAGACATGCTCTCCCAGGGCAGAAATGGCCTCAGGAAACAGCCTTGGAAGTCTCTGTTTGGCCCTCCTGTGCCTTCTTCACCCTGAATCCCAACCTGTGGGCAAATCTGGCTTGTGGAACATGCCTCTCATAGGTGTAAGGCTCTCCTTCTCCCAGACAGGGCACTTTCTGAGGACAAGGACTGAGTTTTAATGTTCAAGCCCAGACAGCAACAGAGATCAGATCCAGCCATCTACACCAGGAAATACACTGGAGTCTGAATTTACATACATGAGCAAGGAGATAGAGTATTTGACATAAGAATGGTTATGGAAAATAGCAAGGCAGTATGGGTATGTGGCAATAAATATGCATTCAGGTGGCTCAGTGGGTTAAGGAACTTGCCACATAAACCCAAGATCCTTAGCTTGATTCCCAGAACCGACGTAAAAACCACATGTATTTCCTGTACTCGTACCGTCATGGATCCACAAGCTCACAAGCCAGCTACCCTGGTGTATGCAACAGGGCAAAACTAAGACTCTCACCAAGGTGAAAGGAAAAAGAGACTTGATGCCCCAAAGCTGTTCTGTGGTCCTCACCTGGATGCTACGGCATATGTATTCATTCCCATACTTGCACACACATCAAGAAAAATATTAATAATAATAAAATTAATTAATTAAAAAGTAGTGTGAGTACATCCCTTGAGTCGAATCTGTTTGAAGTTGTCTTTTTTCTCCTTTAGATTCTCAAACCCCACTTCCAATTGAGGACAGGAAGATAAAGAGAGCATTTCTGAGCTGTTTGGAGAGAAGTTCTGAGGCTGCAGAAAACTTCTAATCCCTCAGGTCTCATTTAGGAAAGGAGAGAGCCACTCCAGGTTTGGGGAACATCCTTCTTGGGTTGACTACTTTTGTATTCAGCATAGCCGTCCATCAACCTGCCTTCCCAGCAGAGTCCAAAAGCAGCCTGAGGTTTGCCTCTCCTTTGGGGGCAGGAGGAGCGTCTCTCAAGACTGGCCAAGAAGAGGAATGGAATAAATCCCATGAGCTGTACAGAAATTGATTTCTCAGGACTCCAATCACAGGAAAGCTGTTCTGTCTCCCTAGACAGCCAGGTTTTCTGCAGGCATGTGTGGTGGGTCTCAGAGACAGCAAAGAGAATCTGAGCCCTCCTCCTACCCCATACTCACCCAGCCCCACTTCCGCACCTGGACGTGGAGGAACGGGCAGCCCCTCCAGCTTCCAGTCAGAGTAGAGGCATAGTCTGTAGCTTTTCTTCCGCCCATAACTTAGCAACTTTGGCTCTTAACCCCTCCAACCCCTGCCATCTGAAGGATGGATGGCCCTGGGTTTTGGGTCCAGGATCTCCAAGTGTAATAGTGTCTTTAAGCAGGACAAGATAATACCGTGGCCAACTGGAAAAGTGGGCATTCGGGAATTCCTTGCTTTGTTTTGTGGAACATGATGGAGATCATTGTTACAGATATAAACAGAAGTGACCATGATCGCTGAGGGAGGCTCTGGGCCAGGGGCAAGCTGGCCTGTTGTTGACAGGTGACACTGCCTGCTGTCTGTCCTCTGGACACTAGTTTGGAGTACTTAGTGTTTCTTTGCAAGGACAGTCAAGGTCCTGATGGAACACTACAGTCTTTCACAGGGAAGGGAACCTGGAGAGTCTAAACCCATTCTCTGTGCTTACATCTGGGGTAGCTGGTGTGAGTTACATTGCCTTTCCTTGGATATCAGAAGCTCTAATGTCATGTTCCCAACTTGTGCTCACATGGCTCCATTGTAAACTTGAGACAGACAGTGATGAACAATGCTGATAGCCTTAGTGATGTCCACCTACCAGACACTTGTCTGCAAACTGTCAGATTCCCACATCAACTTGTGTGTCTTCTGCTAGAGAGAAAGAAACTGTATTCCCAATCTCTTGCCTGCCCTGGGTGCTTGGATGCCCTACAGTACCCAGACCACAGCCTAGTCTCATGGTGTCTGGCTGAATTCCAAAGTTGCTTGGGCTACTGAGATCCTCTCAGCTACCCTCTGTGTGGAAGTAAGGGACACTCCTTGTATGGACATCTCCAGGATCCTCCTGCTATGGGAGTAGATTTTCCCTGGAGAGCCTGGGGGAGAGGAGGGCTGAGCAAACATTGACTCCAAGACAGTAGCTCTAGAGATACATAATTTGGAACTGCACATATGGAATATGCACCAATGCATGGTGATCTGTATCACTTAGGCCCTTAGGACTTGCCTGGCATGCTTTGAGGAGCAAGCTCAACACCAGACCACAGAGGACAGAGATAGAAGGGGCCAGCTGTGGTCATACAGGGACCATTGTAAGTTCCATGGAAAAATTAAATTCAACACTGGGACCAGTTTCCTCACAGCCAATGTCGAATAAGGATGCTCAGTACAAGACCATCAGGAAGTCTAAAATATGAACCCAGATGAACAGCAGCATGACACACAACGCCTGGCCAGAACTCAAAAGGCTGTTTAAACAGAGAAGTTAAGCTCCTCAGCTGATGGTCCAGCCTGCAAACAGGGATGTGTCAGTCAGGGTTCTCTATAGGAGGAGAACTGGAGGAATGAATGTTGCAAAGGGGATTTGTTAGATTTGCTCACAGGATATGGTCTGGGTAGTCCACCAATGGCTGGCTGCACACTGGAAAAGCTGAGAACCTAGTTGCTGCCCAACCCATGAGGCTGGGTGCCTTACTAGTCTCAGTCTGGTACCGAAGGCCTAGAAGGTTCTTGGAGAGCTGGTGGTCTTCAGTCTAAGTTTGAAAGCAGAAGAACCCTCGGATGTCAGTGAAGGGTGGCAGCATGTGCACAGCACTAGAGGGGATGCCCTCATCCACAGGGAGCAAAGATGGGTAGGCAAAGCAATGGCCCTCAGACTTCTTTGTATTGGGGCTGTAGTCAATCTCACAGATCCAACCAAAGGTACATGTCAGTGCAGTGGTTCGCAACCTTCTTAATGCTGTGACCCTCATGTGATTCCTCATATTCCCCCGACAATAAAATCATTTTCATAGCTATATTTTGCTACTGTTGTGAATCATGATGTAAATATCTGCTATGCAGAAGGCCTCAGATGACCCCTGTGGAAAGGTCCTTTGACCCCAAGGGGGTTATGACCCATAGGTTGAGAACCACTGTCATAATGGAACTCAGATCTAATCAAGTTGACAACCAAAACCAACCACCACTTCAGCTGAACACTTTCTAGCAACCTCTTGAGGCAGGTTTGGAACAGGTTTGAAAGTCAGTTATGGACTGGGTCCAGGTGAGGGAAGGCAGTATTAACTCCAGTCAGTGGGATCTGCAGGATGCAACCTAGACAAATATGGCTTCATGCTTCCATGAATCTGATTATAGTGGAACAAGTATGCCATGACCATTTATTTGTACATTGTCTGCGACTGATTTTGTATCTTATCACAGAAGTGGGTAGTTATGACTTCACAGTCCTATAGCACCCCAAACAGACAACTGACTGGCTTCTGCTGGACACCAAGAGCTGGGGTTAATGTAACCAGTGAGTGAGTCTCAAGCCACTGTAGACATAGTCAATGTGGGTTTATAAAAGTAGAAACCCAGCTATCCCTTGCTCGAACCTGAGCCTTGCTGCTGAAGCCTTGGGCGGACAGCTCCTGTAGTCTGCTTTAGGGAACTGATTTAAAGCAGATTGTGAATGTTTTAAAGGATTTCTTGATGTATCCCATGCCTGAGAAGGGCAGGGTACTGGGGGCATCACGGGGAAGCGGACTAATTTTGTCCTTCCACGCACCTCCCACTTCCCAAAGTGACTGTCACAAACACATACTTGTGTTCAAGTTCTAGGAGCAGAGGTGGGTGTGTGTCAGTGTGGGAAGAATCAATCCAGGACTGTGCATTAGGTCACGGAGAGTCTATTTAAGGAAGATGTTTCTACAGAAGTGACACTTGAGAAGAGGAGGAGAAGCAAGCCTTGTGACTGGCATGCTGGAGAACTTGCAAAGGGAAAGCATTTGCCATCCCTGAGTAAAGAGATTAGAGTCAGGACAGTATGCTGAGGGAGGAAAGGGGCGGGGTCCACATCTGTCTGGGCCCAGTGGACAGACAATGAACAGTGGATGACTTTGGGACCGTCTCACACTGACGGATTCCTGAACGCTGAGTGGAATCCTCATGCTCATGTGGTCCTTCCTCGGCCCTGGATATAAGCCAGGCATGTACCCTGACATAGTTAATTAGGCTGTAAAACACCACCAGCTTTCACGTAGGATTGTTCACAAGCCTGTCATAAGAAGAAGCCCAGCACCTCACAGTCGTCACCTTACTGAAGTCCATCAGAGAAGTCAGGTGGCAGGTCCCAAGGGCTCCGAACCCATCAGTCAGAAAGGCAAATCTAAGGGAGATGAAGCGTGAGGGTGGGCAGCCTGAAGCAGGGTACCTGTGGCTGAGCCCTAGAAGGAGATGAGCACAAGGAGACACAAGGGCTGTTTGCATCAGTCCACATGGCAGCCATGGGCAAATGCTATGCAGGTGTGATCTGAAGCTTCCAAGGCACCCAGAGCAACACTCAAAGCAAAATGACTAATTCTGGAAACATCTACAGCAGGTAGTCTCCATTGTCAACTGGACTGGATTTAGAATACCTAGAAGACATACCTCTGCATGTCTACAAGGATGTTTCTAGAAAGGTCTAGCAGAGGAGGGAGGATCACTCTGAATGTGGACTGTGCTATCCCATGGCTGGGGTTGCCTGATGAATAAAGATGGAAAAGAGAGAGAAAGCCAGCTCCTATCTCTCTCTGCTTCCTGACGGCTGACACCCTGTGGAGAGCTGCTTCATGCTCACACAGCCACAGCTTCCCCTCCACGATAGACCAAAACAAACCCATCTCCTCTAAAATGTTTCTACTAGATATTTGGTCACAGCAATGAGAAACACAGCTAATGTAATAACATAATGAAGATTTAACATAAAGGTGATCATTGTGTCAAAGGCTTTGTTGGAAAAGACAGAATGTTCATGAACAGGTAGGGAATTTCAGTGGGGGATTAGAAATACACACTAGAGTAACAAAGACAAAGAACTCCTCAGATGGATTTATTGGTGGACTTACTCACTTACTTACTAGTGAAATGTGAAACTAGGTCAAAGGAATAATGTAAATTTAAACAACAACAACAACAACAACAGCAACAACAACAACAACAAAACCCCCACAAACTCAGAACACAGCAAACTACGGAGATGTGAGGAAAGGCAAGCTAGCTAACAGAAATAAACCAAATGCTAACCAGAAGAATGGAGACTGTGGTATGAGAAATCCCTGAAGGATTAGGAGTTGTGACTTCTCAAAAATAGTTAAAGACACAAACCTACACACCCATGAAGCTCAGAAACCCTCATCCATGATCAACACAACATACATAAATACGAATAATAAAAAATTTTAAAGTCCAAAATACAAATAGAAAATCTTGAAAGAATCCAAAGGAAAATCATACCTGATGTAGAGAGGAAAAAGCAAAAAAGACTATTCATTAGAAACTATCAAGTCAGAAGGCAATAAAGAAAAAAATTAATTTGAGGGAAATTGCATCAATCTGGAATTCTGTGGGATTTTTTTTTAAGTAATAAAACCTAAAACATTTTCTCCAGGAAACTCACACAAACAGTGGGAGAACTGATTATCGGCTCCCTCGTAGCAAAACAGTTTTATTCAGTCATTCTGCAGAAAACAAGAACAGGATTAGTAATCTACAGGAAGGGATCATAGCTCTAAGATGGTCAAAGTGGAGGGAAACAGGGAAGGCATTGATTCCCAGTTTTAGTCACTCTAAGAGAGGATTGTCTGTCAAAAACAAAGATGATGGCCCCCAACCTGTCCAACAGCACTGCAAAGACGGAGAGAGGCCTCGAAGCCATAGAAGTCTACTGTTCTTGTTTGACGTGTTCGTGAAGTGCCATAATATTACTGCTGCTGTCAGTTGGAGGCTGCAAGCCCCTGAACTTCAGGGACCACTAAAGTCTGTGGCCTAATTCTAGAAAATTTTCTCTCTTCTGGATCCAGTTTCACTGGTTTCTGTCTTCTGTGGGCAATATAAGTTGACTCCTGGCTCAGGTCTTTAAAAACTCTGTTCCTTCGTCTGGGACGAGCTTTACTCCGTTCCAAATGCCTAACTCTTTGTGATTTCTCCTGACTCAGATACATCTATTCCCCTGAGGTCTCCCCACTCCCCTTTCTCCTGAGGTCCTCCCCACTGTCCTTCCCTCTAGAGGTCTCTCCACTGTGCAGAGTCTGGAGACATCCCTGCCCATCCTTGTTTCTCATTCTAAGCACCAGCTCCCTGATACAGCTGTGTGTATCTGCTTCTTTTCTGTTGCCTGCCACTAGCAAGGAAGACCTGACGTGGTCAGGGTTAATCATGTTCTTTTCACCTTGTATCCTTGGAGACCAGCATGTGGAGACAATCCACATATGCTCGTTGACTTACTGACTGATGAGCAGGCACAGGGTCCTGTAGATGCTATATGTGAATGGAGACAACCTTGAGCTGGACCACAGCAGGGAGTCTGGAATTATGTCTGCAGGGAGAGAGGGAACCTGAGGTTGAGATGTATACACTTCCAAGGTTTGGAAGACAAAACACAAGACTGATGAAATGAAAGATACATTTCAGGTCAATGGAGTCCTGTAAAGTAAAGACAGAGAGATTAAGTCAGAAGACACGAGAGAATGTGAAAGAATTTCACACATCTGGAACTTGCATCCCATGAGGGACAAAAGGCTAGTTATGCCATCAAGAGCTGAGCAATGCCTTGTTTTGGAATATTGCCATTGGCCTTGAGGTGCTGGGAACCAGCATATTCCCTGATGTCTACCACGGTGGGATGATATCAGGGGTAATACTCTCAGCAAGTGCTGAGCAGAGAGCTCCCAGTAGCAATGGGGAAAGAGGCTGAGTCAGTGTGAGAGGAAGTGGGAGAAGTGCATGGAGAGGCTGAGGTGGCATCCCACATGTGCAAGCTGACTCACAGGATGTGGGTGGAGAAGAGGAGACATGTCAAAGATGCCCTCAAGGTCAGAAGAGGATTATGGGAGCAGCAAGAGAGAGGTTCTCCCGTGTGAGGTCTAGGTGGAGGGTGTCAGTGGGCAGCCAGAAGTTAGCACCGGAGTTATTGAGTATGAGAGTCTCCAAACGTGGCAACTTCCAAATCCAGATGAGGGGATAGAGAGAGTCTTGCCTGCCTGTGTTTTCCCTAAACTGAAAAATAATGCTTTTCTTTCTTTTCCCTTCTAGCTTGAGATTCTTTCATATTTCTTTCCTTTTTTTAAAAAAATAAGAGTGCCACAAAGAAAATATGCAAATATGTCTAGATGTGATTAAGTATTTCCCAAAGAAAGCCAAGTTGTTTCTATCGATAATTCTTGTCTGCAGGTTGCCATAGCTGCCTGTCTTTTAAATATCTCTCACATGGTGTCTAGTGGCTCTTCCTTCCCCGGGTGAGTGCTCGATAAACGCTAGATGGTAATAATTGTGCGCACCGCTACAGCAGCTCTGCTGGAAAACCAGCCGCTATTGAATTCCATGAAGTCAAAGTTGTAGAAAAAAAAAACAAAGGAACGTGTTCTTCTTTTGTTTTGTGGTTTATGAGAAGATTGGATCAGAATCACCGTTCCAACCCAAATAATAAAACCAACTTCCTATGATGAAGGGAAAGAATAAAATAGGATTTATTGAACACTTGCCATACGCCTGGCATTGTGTTCCTGTAGATGAAAAGGTATTTTAAAACCAGCATGAAGATACAGAGTACATACCACAGAATTAAGTGAGGGCATATCACCAGTGGGATTGCAAGTGTTTATCCCTTTCATTCAAGGGAAAATTGCCATGAGATCAAGGCCAGCCTGGGCTGTAGAGTGGGACCTTGTTTCAAAAGAGTAAAGTTTTATTCCCAGCACCCAGCTCATTAGGCTCACAACATCATGTAACTCTAAGGAGACTGATGCCTCTGGTCTCTGAGGGTACTTGCACTCCTGTGAGCACACACACACACACACACACACAAATCTTTAAAACATACATCTTAAAGTTTATCTACCTTATTTGTCTGTCTATCATCGACCATATAGCTACCTATCATCTATCCACCTGTATATTTATCCATATATCTATAATATATCTGTATATTAACCACCTATCCATCCATCCATCCATCCATCCATCCATCCGTCCATCCATCCATCCATCATTGCCTGTCTATCTTGTATCATAGAGGGCTTTAACTACTGTCTCTGTTGACACATTCCAGCCCTTTCTGCATCCTGACCTTGTCCTGGGAGCCCAGTGGGAGCCGTGCTGAGCATGCACTCTACTCTGCCACTGTGTGATGCCTCTGATGTTCCTTTGCTCTCTTTCATTTATGACTTTGTTTTGATGGCACTGCTTGCCTGAAAGGATCTGTATGAAACATAAATCGGGACTGTTTTTCTTTCCTTTAACTTCTGTAACATTGCCGCTGTTATGGACACGGACAGGAAAGAATGAAAACCCAGCACTTTAATCAGAGACACCTCAGTGACAGGTCACAAGAAGAGCTCCTGGGATATGCCCCTTCAGATGGCGAAGTGGAACCATCTGTGTCTCATACGTCCTCTTACGTCCCCTACACTCCTTCCTCCCTGTCCCAGAGAGCAGTTGGTTCTTGCAACTTTTCCCCTAGCCCCTCTCCCCCTTTGCTTTGTGGGGTCGGTACTCACACGCAACTGTGGGTACTGAGTTTTGCTTTTTTAAATGTGAGATAAAGCCATGCCTATTTTGTGTTCTTCACATCAGGCTTCTTTTTCTGGGTGTTTGTGTGTGAGAGTCACCCCCCCTTTCATCTTTAGTTTGTGTATAAATGATAAGAACTGATGAGGAAGGAAACAGCCATAGAATAATAGCTTCCTGGGCCAAGTCCTCTCCCCAGGGGCTTATTTCCATTTGCACCATGAGTGCCAGTGTGCTGTGTCCCTTTACCTGGAGGCCTGGCTTCCAGCCTGACTACCAAGTGCAGGAAGAAGCTCCCGGTGGCCCATCTATTTCCTGGAGGCTGGAGCATCTTCCTGAGCCATTTTACTTGTTTCCTTCAAGGGTCTCTTCCGGCTTTCTGCCTGCGCTGCCCATCAGGTATCTGTTTAATTATTGATTTGAGGGTGCTCCTTAAGAATTCTAGAGAGGAGCCCTTCAGAGGTCAGATGAATTATAAATGTCTGTTTCTATCTAGTGGCTTTTCTTATTCAATTGTGTCTTTTGAGGCAATGGAGTACTTAATTTCGGTGTCATCAAATTTGGACATATTTCCCATCATGATTAGAGCTTTGAAATAGTCTGGATTTTGGAAAGTGTTTTCCTGGGTCTGACTGAGATCATGAGGACACTCTGTGCCATGAGCAGCTCCACCCTTGCTGCCCATGTGTGATAGCCAGTGTTCATTGCTGACTTCAATGGATTTAAATTCACCATGGGAACACATCCCTGGTGTGTGTGTGGATTTCCAGAAAGTTTTAACTACGGATGTGTACAGCACCACCTCATAGACTGGAGTCCTCAACTGAACAAAAAAGAGAAATGAGATGCACATTCAGATTTGTCTCTCTCTGCCTCCTGACTGTAGAAGCAACGTGACCAGCAGCCTCACGCTCCTGACACCATGCCTTCCCTGCCTCGATGGACCCTCACCCTCGGACTGTGAACCCCCTTCAGCAGTCTTTGTCAAGTGTTTGGTCAGCACAGTGAGAAAAGTGACCAGTGTGGTTCCACAATGAAGTTACCCTGTCCTCTCTCCCATAGGGACACACGGACATTCCCCTACGATCAATGCTAAGCCTCCTTTCCTCTGTCCCATAGGGACACACAGACATCCCCCCACGATCAATGCTAAGCCTCCTCTCTTTATTGCTTCCTACAGTGAACAGGGTATTCACCTGTGTGAGAGAATTCAAGGGTTCATGATTACGTCTAGTGGGGTGTTTGTCTGTCCATCTAGTGTCTAAACAGCACCTTCTATCATGACCGTTGCTCTCTCATTCTCTTTCCACTGTTGTGTGATGATGATGGCTTCATTGGCATCCTGATGTAGAAGCCCCATCTGACATGGGAGACTGTTTCCATGGCAGCCCTTTCTCCTGGATTACCTACTCATTTTCCCCATTAGGTGTCTGGTAATACCTTATTACTGATCAACACTTTAGGTTATTAAAGCATAGGTAAGCCGTGTGGCTTCATAGGAGAGATCGGCATAGGCAGTGAATGAGGAGGCCTTTGCCTCACTGGGGGTGAGGGAGCAATTATTGCCTGTTCCCGGGTGGTTTTCTCTGCATGGAAGCCAGCATCCATCACTCCTGAGTGGAGAGGTGGGGCATGGAACTGCACGGGAGGTGAGTCAGGAAGAGAAAAGTAAAGGGAGGAATGGATGGAGAAGATGAGCCGGGATGGCCCAGGCTCTCCACCAAAAGTGCTTCCAGGTGGTAGCATAAAAGGGGCCTGATGAGCCTGGTTATCTGTTGAGCAAAGTCAGATTCATGGAGAATTTGAGGGCAGAGCACAGAAGGACTCCAGATATCTGCCTATGAGTAGCCTTGGGGATTTGGTTGAGCCCCAAACACATACACACAAAGTGAAATGCTGTAAACTTGACCCAGAGTGCGTCCTCTGGGAAGACGGTGCTGCTATTACCATGGTCAATATTGTCATTTCTTTCTGTTGTCTTTGAGATCGAATCCAGTGCCTGACGCACTAGGTGACTTGTCCATCATTGAGTGACATCTCAGTGTTGGATTTTCTGTTTTTGAGAGAATCTCTCTGCCCAGACTGGCCTTGAACTTGCTCTTGAGCTCAGGGTGGCCTTTGACTTGCCATCCTCCTGCTGCAGCCTGTGACTAAAGCCTGTGCCACCATACCTGGCTGAGAGGCCTCTTTCAAATAGTTGCCATTATGGTATTCTACATTAGAGTACAACTAGGTTTGGCCTCATCTCAGCTGCTTTCCAGCTTCTCCCATGTTCTCTGACTTGTGCCTTCACTCAGGCCCCTTCTATCCTTGAGGGACCTTAGCATCCTCTCTAGAGATGGCTGGTGATGACAGAGTCACTTGGTCTGTATCTGACTGAAAACTTACTTATTTCCTCCCATCGCTGGAGACTCACTGTGATGGACACAATTCCACCTTGGCTGCTATTTTTTTTTCCACCCCCTAACGTGTTTTTAATCTCCCTGTCTTCTGGTACGTATCTCTTCTACTGAGAAGAGATTCATCAGTTTCAGTTAACATTGCTCCTTTGAAGGCACCAGGACGCTTTCCTCTGGCGAATTTTGAGAATGTTTAATATTCCCCTTGCCTTCAGTTTGGGAAAGACTCGCTGTGACGTACCGGCATGTGTAATTGTTTTGGTGCACTTTGCTTTGTTTAGGTTCTGAGGTCTGTGGCTTCTCCCTTTAGTGGTTTGGGAAGCCCTCTGCTAATACCACACTGCTTCTGCCCTTTCTTCTCTTCTGGAGTTCTAACCAGACGCTGTCTAGGATCTGCAATGCCCCTGTCCCCTCCCTTGAGCTTCCTGATTTTCACCCCATGGTTCCCTCTTGACTTTGACATCTCATCTTGTTCCCTTCACTAATCTTCCTGCGTGTCATTTTTGTGTTGAATCTCCTGACTGGGCTCCAAGTTTGTTTGTTTCTTCCCATCCTATGAGAGCCAAGTGATTCTTTTGTAAATTTCTGTCCATTCTTTGTAACGTTTTGTGGTGGCTTCTACTTTCTCAATGTAGATGGCAATGGCAGGTTTGGGGTTTGTTTGGTTTTACCTTTGCTTCTTTGTTGGTTTATAAGCACAGGACTGGTCCACACTGGTGTCCCATTGACTCTGTGGAGTCTTGTTTTCCTCTGACTTTACTGAATGTCCTGGGTGCTTGACACAGTTGTCTGTAGAAATGGCTCAGGCCGCACTGCAGCGTTCCGAACTCACCAGCGCTCACAGTGGGATGAGTGGAAAGTTGAGCCACAGCCTGCCCATGTCCTGCCTCTCACTTGTTCCTCTACCTGCAGGAGCACCCCCTTCCTGACTGTCCATGGTCACGCCTGCTCCCCAGGGTGTCATCGCAGAAGGGTGTATCATTTTTCTTCCTGCTGTCCTCACCTTGAGGCTTGGACTCATCTAACTTCTGTACTGTTTAACTGAGGTTCATTCATGGTTAAATAAACAGTTGTTGAGGCTTCCTGTGTACCAGGTACTATGCCGCTTGCTGGAAAGTGAATGGTGAACCAGAGAGAGAAAGAAAGCTTTACCTATATCTCACGACTTCTCTTCAGTCTGCTAGAGAGGGTCACATCTGAAATGGCCTCGGCCCGTACCATCGTGACTGCAGATCCATCCACCTAACACAGTGAGGAAGGTCCCTGGAGGCTGTGTGGGGGATTCACATGCAGTGCCCTCTTCACAGAGTGTCTGTGCATGCTCCTGCCTCCCCCTCAACACAGCTGCATGTGGCCAGGCTTTGAAAGGTACTGACCAGCCATGCTTTCAGACCAACTGTGCAAGAGGAAATAAAGGCAGATGTGGAGAAAGCTTAAGAGCCATTTAAAATTTAAACAGTGTTCATTGTCACAAAGGCTTTGTGGAGTGAGCGATCTGGCTGCCTTGGAAATCTATTCCCACATGTTTATACAGGCACTTCAAAGGCCTATTAGACCCAGCTCTTTGATGTCCGACCAACTGCTTCAGTGGTGACTTTCTGTTAAGTCAGATCTGAATCCAATGGGGAAAGGGACAAATTGGCTGTTTTATCTAACACTTTCAATATCAACTCACAATGAAGAGGGATACTTTCTCCTACTTAAAAGCTACAAGATGAGTCTGCCATCAGGATAAACTGAATAAATATCCAGAGCTGGATTAGAAAACAAAATCAGATATAAAGCAGCTGAAGGGAGTGGACCAAAGTCCCTACAGGCTCCATATTCCTCCTCAGGGGATAGCACCCATATTCCAGATAAGACACCAGCCCCTGAGGATTCGGAGCTCTGGGCAGATCCTGAGAAAGGGTGTCATATTCCTGTGTCTAGGAAAGCTGCTGGTGTGTGTCTGGGGAAGCTGCTGGTGTGTGTCCTGGAAGGAAGCAGCTGCCCTGTAACTAGAGAAGCATTCTTTATAATGCCTGAGGGCAGGTGGTTGCTGGACTGGGCATGCTTTCTGGTGATGGAGTGAGTGTAGAGAATGTCTCCATCCCATACATAACACACTCTGTATTTTCTCTTGGAGAAGAGTCATGCTTGCCATAGGAGCAGCTTTGGCACTTGTGATCCATGGAGGGGTTGCAGAGGCAGACAGGGAGGAAGCTACAACTTGCCCAGTACTTGGATCATCTGCCCTAGGCCTTCTTTCCCAAATGCAGAACTCCCTGGAAGCAGGGCTCCCACAGAAGACTTGATGGAGGGCAATGGGGTATTCTCAAAGGCTCCTTGGGGCGACTCTTCCTGCTCCCTTCTACAGCTGCCTTAACAAAGCTGAGATTTCAGGAAATCAAACTCCCTCTTGGGGTCCAGAGGCTGAATTCCCGTGTCCACCTGTAAGCAGACCTGACTTCGGTATGCCCTTGAGGAAGGACAACTCAGGCTGTTCCCACTGACTTGAGAATATTGCCCTCTCTTCCCATGTTCACAGCATCATCCTTGTGTGTATGTCTGTGTCTAAGCCTCTTATCCTTATAAGGGCTGCAGGCCTGTTTGATTGGAACCCACCTCAGGTTGACCCAGGGACCTCTTCAAAGGTCAAATCTTAAAACTGTCATAACTGAGCAGCGGGAGTTAGACCTGCAATGTAGGAATCTGGCAGCCACAACTAAGCCCAAAATACCTTTTGAAAGGCAATGCAAATTCCCCAAATAGTTGTATAAAAATCCAAACAAAAATAAAATTCAAAAATTCTGCATGATTAAAATCACAATGAAGATTAAAAATCAGAATGACAGATGGGGAGGCATGAGCTTGCTCTGTCGCAGAAGGTTAATTGTGGTCAGACAGGCACACATCCATGTGCGCATATATACATATACATAATATATATATTGACATACACATTCACTCCTAACACACAAATACATGTTCACACACTCACACACACATGCTCACACACACTCATGTACTTGCACAGGCACACACACCATTATAAACCAAAAGCTTGCTTTGAGATAACTTCTAAGGGGAAGGTGGACACAAATCTCTCAGGGAACTCAGGTGTTGATGCCTCAGTTCTTAGCCAGTGATCAAGGCTCCACATCTAGTGTCCCCAACAGTGCTTCCTTCTCACCAGCTGCTCAGCAAAGGCTTGCTGGTCCACACTGCCAGGCCCCTAGAATGGATTCATTTTTAAATGTCTACTGAGGGTGTAAATAGATATGAGTTCTGTGTTAGACATTTTGGTAAATGCAGCAAAATTACAACGTGTCAAACCTTTGACTTGGACATTTCACCCCCATCAGCTCCTGCTAAACAGACCAGCCAGTGTGACAGACCCCATGGAGAAGGTCATCTGAGGTATCCGGTGAACTGTAGCAAAATGTTAACATGATCTGAGCTGGAAGCATCCCAGCCACTTTGTCAGAAACCTCACGCTGTTGGGGAAATGGGGTGGGCAGTTCTATATGCACAGATGAGACGTAATTATCACAGTCCACATTATTTGGAAAAAGCAAAGACAGAGTCAGTGTTTATGATGCTGTCTGTTATAGTTGGATCTAAATGTAATGTAAAGACCCATGAGTTGAAGGCTTGGTCCCCAAGGCTGCCATGCCTCCAGGGCAGCAGTCAGACCATGACGTTTCTGACTCCGTCAATTGGTTAATTCATTGATGATCTCGTAATCTGATCAGGAGGTGACAGTGATGGGGTTCAGTCGCAGTGAGTGGGTTCTTGGAGACATGCTTTGAGGAGCCATGTCTCCTGTGGACTGAAGGCAGGGGATTCATAGTCCCAACCATGTTGCACAGCCTCACCAGGTCCCAAAGCAACAGAGCCCAGTAACTCTGAACTGTACTCTCTGGAGCTGTGAGCCGGAAGAAATCGTCCCTTCTTTGAAGTTGCTTCCCTCAGGGATTTTGTCACAACAACACATTGTGACAATGTATACAATCCCATGTTCCTGATAATGTATCCTGACATCTGCAAATATAGGAAAAGTACAAGAAAATTAAGTTGGCACCTGAGAGATGAGAACACAATTCACCTTCCCACCTTGCACTTCACACCATGCAGACATTTCAGTCCAGACCCCCAGGCCAGCATGACCCTGCTAACAACTGCTCGGAGGTGGGTGTGGGGATCATCTGCACTGTTCTGTACTGGGCTCTTAATGCTTATTTCAAATGCTTCCCGATTAAAATGCAAAAATGAGCACTCACATGTCTTTTTTTCCTACTAAAATTTCTAAATAAAAGATTCCCACACATCCATAGCTAAATTTGGTCCCATTTTTTTACTGTGACATCTATTTTATTCAGCACTTTCTACATCTGAAAGGAAAAGAAACTCAACTCAGGCTAGCTTGAGCAAAACCATGAGTTCTCTGGCTTCTGTTTCTGGAAAGTTCTGAGGTTGCCTTCAGTCCTGATTGGATTCAGAGGCCATAAGAATGCTGTCTCCCCCTTTCTGGACCTGTTCTGCCTGCATATGCTTTATTCTCAGATGAGTCCCATCCCGGTGTCTATCCTGTATGTGTTAGCACCTTTTCCCACCACCGTGACAAATTCTCTAAGGAAAGCAACTCTGGGAGTTTATTCAGTTTGATGGTACATGCATGGCGTGAGGAAGGCAGGACAGCAGAAGTGCGAGGCAGCTGCTCACATGGCATCCCCAGTCAGGAAGCAGACAGAGATGATACAGGCACAGAGCTGGCTTTCTTCTTTCCCCCTTTGATTTGATCCCTCGTCAATGGGATGGTGCTTCCTCACCTCATGATCTTCCTCAGCCAGACCCTTCTAGGACTGCCTGACACACTCTGGGGTCTACTCCTGGATGACTCTAAAGCAAGTTGAGTTGACAATTAAAATTAACTACCACAGTCAGATCTCACGCAGACTGCCTCACACATTGGGATGTCTGATGGTGACCTTCTTGCTATAGCTAACCCTTCATCCTTCGGCTCCCTGTGCACCGGTATTGAGCTTAAGGACTTTAGATTAAAAACTGTTCAGCAAGAACCTGTCATAGGCGATGCTGTTCAGATCTTCCTGATTTTCTTCGGGAAGCATGATGGTCCCAAACAGTCACACCAGATCTCCCACTGGATCATGTTTCTTCCTTTGCAATAGCAAGGAGATCCTGTGTGTGGACTGTGGGAACCAGAAACTGATCTCCGGAGAAAGAATCTTTGCAATTCTTATTTTCCACGGAGGCAAATGAGTTTCATTTCCCTTTCCCTTCTCAAAATTTAGGGTCCACACCGCCCAGTGCTGAGAGGGGGTGAGGTGTGGGATGGTGATTAGAGATTAGCACCTGGGAGGGAAGAAAGCCTGAGTGGAGCTGAGGATGGCAGCCTATGTGGCAGGACCCTGATGCAGCACCAGTCAGAACCATTCAGAGTTTGTGTGCAAGGGTCATCTGGCCCTCCTACTGCCCGAGGCAGGAGCTTGAGATCTGCCCCTGGTTCTGGGCTGGAAGGGAAGCTGACCCCTGGTCTCTGCAGACTGTACTCTCTGTAACATGTTTGTGTTTCACACCCAGTTTTGAGGGAGAGAGTGGCCAGCATCTCCACAGCTCACGCACCCTGAGGGACTGATGTTTTCTGCTGAGTTTTGCTTTGTATTTTAGTGACACTGTGGGCTCTTGCTTTTCAAATCTTAACTTCCATAGTAGCAAATACTGTGGTTTTGTGAGAGGGCCTATTGAAGTCTTTCCAAGCCTAGCCAATGAAACTGCCTTGGGCACACCTCCAAAGACTTTAAATTCTATTTTCTTTTCATGGGAAAAATGTACTGAGCATGGAAGATGGGTTTTTGTGTTATTATTGTACCGAGGGGACGTTTCCTGATACCTCTCAGAGAGCAGAGCTGGAGTTTAGAGTGTTTGTGTGTGTAAGAGAGAAAGAAGGAGAGAAAGGGAGAGAGAGAGAGAGAGAGAGAGAGAGAGAGAGAGAGAGAGAGAAAGAGAGAGAGAGAGAGAAAACATGTGTGTATGCACATTTTAAATACTGACTATTACTGCCTTCATTTCCAGTTTTCAGCCTGGGTTTTACTTTCTCACCTCTTGCGAAGTTGTGCATGTGTGCATCTGTAGATGTTTCTAATGCACTAAACTGATTTGTTCTGAAGACACATTAAATGGTGTCAGGTTTACAGTATTCAATTTACCATTAGCAACAAGAGCTTGCGGATGAACTCTGAGATTTCTCTATTGTTTCTTTTCATCCTCCTGATGTAACCAAGGCTGCTTTCAAAGATTACTTGGTGTAATTATGATATGTGAGTTTGTTTCCATGTTGAAGTGAAATTACATTCATTTCTTCCAGTTGTTGGGTGTTTTTTTGTGCCTCTTAAATCTTTTGAATATATAAAGTATATGTGGGTTTCAGATACTCAGGTTTCTAATTTTGACCACCTCCTTCGAGATTTTGATTTTTCCTTTTGATTTTGGAGCTTCTAAAGTCAGCATATATATTCTAAAGTCAGGAGTTTCTTATTGGTATATCAGGCTTTCTCATGTCTCTAGGGAAGAGAAAAGCATTCCCCTAAATGTGACTTTTGACATGTAACATTTCTGAGAGTTCTCCCAAAAAAACGAGGTTTGAGATATTGTCATAGGGGAACACATGAATTAACTGGGCGTGACATGTCACAATTATCTCTGTGAAGAAGCACATTCCCTTTTCTTTGCAGTACGAACTACAGATGATCTGCTCTTGGAGACACTGTCCCCGTCTACAGCACACCAGGGCCCTAAAACCTGAGGTCAGCACAACCCATTGACCATGAGAGGCTGCATGGCAGGCAGATGATTCAGAACATGAACTCGGGCAGGGCAAGGGTATGTGTGCCCTGTCCTGAAGTACATCATTCAGAGCTGCATCAGACATGCTGGGCACCTGAGACATTTGCTGCATGGAAAGAGGACACATTTTCTTTCCTTAGGAACCAGAGTCTTTGTGGATGCTGCTTGAAGGTACTGTATGCTTTTATTTTGTCTCATAAGTTTAGAAAGTATACAGGTAAGATATACAAGGAAGAGACTAAATACACACCTAAGATCTCTGAACAATATCAGAGCGAATGTCACAATAAAGGCGCAATCAGCTATCTTTGCGTCTGTGATATTTACACTGTGTAGTCTACTCAAATAAAGAAAAGAATGAGGAGAATAGATGGAGAGACACGTTTAGAATATAGTATGCTCCCCCAAAGCACATTCAAGGAAATGAAAAATACAGACAGTGGGGATGGGGCTCTTCAGAGTTCTGTAATCAGTTGGAAGAATGTCTTCCTCAGATAACTTGAACAGGCATATGTACTGTATGCTCCACAATTATTTTAATATTCAGAACTACTCAGTGCTTGAATATTGGTGGAGACCCTTCTACAAAACAACGTAAGAATATAACCAAACATTTTCCCCATGTAAAATTTATTTCTGACTAATGTTTCATTTGATTCCCTGTAGGAGGGATTGGCCGAGCCAAACCACAAGGCTAAACAGAGTAAATGTGAAGTTGCTATGTTTTGCTTTCTGTTGCTATGATAAACACTGTGACTGAAGGCAACTTGGGGAGAAGTGAGTTTATTTTGGTTTCTACTGTTAGGTAATAGCCCCCTACTGAGGGAAGTCACTGCAGGAACTCAAGGCAAGAACCTGGAGCAGAAACTGCGGAGGAACCTTGCTTACTGACCTGCTCTCTGTCTCGCTCCCTGACTCATGCTCAGCTTGCTTTCTCTAGTAGTTTGAAAGAAAGTGGCCCCCAAAGGGAGTGGCACTATTAGGAGGTGTGGCTTTGTTGGAAGAAGTGTGTCTCTGTGTGGGCGGGCTTTGAGGTCTCTTTTGTGCAAGCTACTCTCAGTGTGACAGTCAGTTGACATCCTGATTCCTGTAAGATGTAGGACTCTCAGCTGTTCCTCCAGCACCTCATCTGCCAGCATGCTGCCATGCTCCCCGACATGATGATAATGGGCTGAACTTCTGAAACTGTAAGTGAGTCCCCTCCATTAAATGTTTTCCTTATAAGAGTTGCTGTGGCCATGGTGTCTTTTTACAGCAATAAAACCCTAACTAAGGCACTTTCTTTTTTTTTTTTTTCTGCTGCTTTCTACCTTACTGGTTTTTTAGTCTTTTTTTTAATTTTTTTTTAATTTTTCTATTATCAGCTTGATACAGTATAAATTCTTATCCCAATAGTGAAATGTTTCATTGAGGCTTGCCCAGTAATTGAGTAAAACCAACACTTATTATAAGCCACAGTCATCCTAGGGTCCCCCCTGCTATATAGTCTCCCTGGTTCTGTGGGTTGCAGTCTGATTGTTCTTTGCTTTATATCTAGTATCCACTTATGAGTGAGTACATACCATGTTTGTCCTTCTGGGTTTGGGTTACCTCACTCAAGGGCTGAGAAAGAAGTCAGAGAAACATCACCCTTTACAATAGCCACAAATAATATAAAATACCTTGGGATAATACTAACTAAACAAGTGAAGGATCTGCTTGATAAGAACTTTAAATCTCTAAAGAAAAAAATTGAAGAAGATATCAGAAAATGGAAGGATCTCCCATGCTCATGGATAGGTAGGATTAACATAGTAAAAATGGCAATCTTACCAAAAGCAATGTACAGATTCAATGCAATCCCCATCAAAATTCCAACACAATTCTTCACAGACTTGGAAAGAATAATACTCAACTTCATATGGAAAAACAAAACATCCAGGATAGCCAAAAGAACCCTGTACAATAAAGCAACCTCTGGAGGCATCACTATCCCTGACCTCAAGCTCTACTGTAGAGCTCTAGTAATAAAAACAGCTTGGTACTGGCATAAAAAACCAACATACAGACCAATGGAATCGAATCGAAGACCCTGACATTAACCCACGCACATATGAACACCTGATTTTTGACAAAGAAGCCAAAACTATACAATGGAATAAAGAAAGTATCTTCAACAAATGGTGCTGGCATAACTGGATGTCAATATGTAAAAGATTACAAATAGATCCATATCTGTCACCATGCACAAAACTCAAATCCAAGTGGATCAAAGACCTCAACATAAATCCAGTTACACTAAACTTAATAGAAGAGAAAGTAGGAAGTACTCTTGAACACATTGGCATAGGAGATCACTTCCTAAATATAACACCAGCAGCACAGACACTGAGAACAATTAATAAATGGGACCTCTTGAAACCAAGGCACTTTCTTACACAGCCGAGGCCCATCAGCCTAGGGCTGGTACCACCCATAGTAGGCAGAGCCTTCCCACATCAACCATAAATCAAGAAAATGCCTTATAGACATACCCACAGATCACTCTGGTTGATGTAATTCTTCAAATGAAGGTCCTTCGTCCAGGGCAACTCCAGATTGTGCCAAGTTGACAATAAAAACTAACCATCAAAAAGATAATAAAAAATGATAAATCAATATTGGTTCATTAGCTGTATGCTAGTAGAAGAAGAAACCGGTCATGAGGCATATAGGATGTATTATCTTCATAATGTTTCTGTAAATACAAAAGTATTCTAAAAATACTGCTTACTAAGTTTAGTAACAGCAAAAGTAGTACAATAATTTCCCACAAGGAGAAGCCTAGACCCAAATATTTCAATGATGAATTCCACCAAAAAACTTAAAAACGATGATATTAGTCACAAACCTATTATTTTCCAAATCCTCCAAAAACAGGATTGGGGGTAACCTGTTGGTTAGTTTTTTGTTATCAACTTGGTGCAATCAAGAGTCACCTGGAAAGAGGGAGTCACCACTGAGGGATTTCCCAGATCAGACTGACCTATGGCCATATCTGTGGGGTATTGTATTGATTGTTGATTGATATGGGAACCCAAACCACAGTGGATTATATGAGATGGTCTCGAGTTATATGAGAAAGTTGTCTGAGCACAAAGCAGCAAGCAGCATCCTCCGTGGTCTCTGCTTCAGCTCCTGTTTGAGTTCTTACCCTTCCTTCCCTGTGATGGACTGTGACCTAACAGTATAATGCTAAATAAATCCTTTCCTCCTTCAAGTTCCTTTTGGTCATGATGTTTATCACAAAAAGAGAAAAACAAAATAGAATAAGAGGAAAGATTTCTCAACTAAGTCTTCAACGCTAATGTTTCTTTGGTAACAAAACAAGCACTTCACAAAAGAAAACTACCGACCATTACCTCTTACTGTATAGACATGGAACCTTCACCAAAACACTCCCCAAATCCACCAAGATTTAAAAACAATCTTGTACCTCATGTGAGTAAGTGGTATTGTGCTCAAAGTGCAAGGTTGGTTCAGCTTCCAAAGTAATTGACACACCACACCATTTTGACAGGATGAAGGCGTGAAGTGGAACACTGCCATGTACTTTAACTGACACAAGGCAACCGATGAAGTTCTTTTCAAAAATATTGACAAGCAAGGAGTGGAAAGGAACTTTGTGTGCTAAAGGATATCCATGAAACCCACAATCAGCTTCAAACCTAGCGCTAAATACTAAATTATTTTCATTAGGTCATGAACCAAACAGGCTTTTCCTCAAATGGGGTTGTAGTGAAGTTCTCCTGAGAGCAATTAGCAAGGAAGGAAGTAAAAAGACTACAGATTGGAAATGAAGAATAAAATGATCTCCATATGAAGATTGTGATGTATATACAGCAAAGAGCACAGCCTGATCAATCCACTAAAGTACTCTTAGATATTATAACGAACTTCAATAAATTCCAGAGTATAAGATTAACATGTAAAATTCAATCATTACTGCTTTACATTAGCAATAAATAATCCCTACATGAAATTAACAGAATTAAGTCTATATTAGAAACAAACAACAATGAAATGCTTACAAAATATTGTGCTCTGGCTATGTTATGAGTATGTCTCTGAAGGGCTCACAGGTTAGAGGGTTGGTCCCTACTCTGGCCTTAACGAGAGGTGGACCTTCAAGAGAGGCATATCTAATTTTGCGTCCCAGTGCTGGAATAGACACTGTGACCAAAAGCAATTGGAGAGGAAAGGGTTTATTTCATATTGCAGGTTATAGTTTGTCGGCTGGGTAAGCCAAGATGTTGTTCAAATCTTAGATGGTATTGTAATAAAAAACCCAGAACCAGATACTGAGGTGAAAGCTGAAAGATCAGAGAAGCAAAGCAAGCCACAGCCACCGACTATTACCTCACCAACTCCATGAATCCTCAGACTGAAAGCCTCTGAGTCCTCACCTGAAAGGGTCTCAGGGTGAACTGCCTTAGTTCCTGTTTCCTCACGCCTTACGTACCTTTCTCCGCACTGCTGTCACTTCCTGGGATTAAAGGCATGTGCCACCACTGCCTGGCTCTGTTTCCAGTGTGGCCTTGAACTCACAAAGATCCAGATGGCTCTCTGCCTCTTGAGTGATAAGATTAAGGTTGTGTGCCACCACTGTCTGGCCTCTATGTTTAATCTAGTAGCTGGCTCTGTCCTCTGATCTTCACACGTCCTTTATTAGGGTACACAATATATCACCACACCAAGGCAGGAACTTTAGGCTGTAGTTGAAGTAGAAACCATGGAGAAATGCCACTGACTGGCTCTTTTTCTTTGCCTTGTGATCAGTTACCTTTCTCATACAGTCCAGGCATAACTGTCTAGTGGTGGCTTTGCCAACAGTGGTTTGGACCCTTCTACGTCAGTTAGCAATCAAGAAAAGGCCCCACATACATTCCTACATGCCAATCTGATGGAGTTAGTGACTCCCTTAGACAACTGTGAACTGTGTCACCTGGGGTCTCTTAGAAGATCCTTTGGTCACGGGAGTCATACCTACAGAAGGGATTTACGTAGCAATCCTGGCACCTTCATTACCACTCTTTAAATGACTCTGAGCCCTTTTCTGGTTTCCTGTCTCTTGATGTCTCCAACACTCTTACAGGAACTCTCACCATGATGCATCTGACATGAGACCATAGATGGACCCCTTGGTCAGATCTTGGTCTTGGACTTTTAACTCCAAAATATGAGCCAACAAACACCATTTTTTGTGGACCACCCAGCTTCAGGTGTTTTCTTAAAACAATGGATATGAACTAACACACAAACTGAGTTAAAAAAAATCAAAACTGTGTTTGAAAGAATTTTAAAAGGACTAAAACAAGTTAAAAGATCTCTTATGGATAACCCATCCTCATGCCAATTGAAATGGTCAAATTAATAGTAAAATGCATGAAAACATTTATTCAATGTGGCCACACTGGGGAGATGGACAAAAAGGTTCAGGGGTCCTCTCCAAGTCTATTTGTAAGGTCCTAAAATGAGGTCAAAGAGGACCAAGGGGATCTGCATCTACACAGTCCTTCAAGGTGTGGTTGCACCCACCACTGACCCATCATGTCTGGGCTTCAGTCTTGTCCTGAATGGTGGTCTGACAAGTAGTTGGAACTTGGTGGAATCTCTTTCCAGGAGACAAGTCTGCCCACTCCCATTTGGGGCCTTTTCCTTCTCTCAGCATGAGATTCTGGGGAAATTCCCACATCATGGTGTCTGCTGTGTCTGGTAGCCAGATTGAGAGACACCAGTGTCTCTTAGGTTGTCTTCATCTCTACAGGCCACTTCCACCACACACAACACTAGCTTAAAGCCCGAAATATAAGCACTGCAGTCACTATGATAACAGCTGAGAAAGAAGCACTGGTGTGATCAACATCTTAGACAGGAAAAAAAGCAGGAAAACAAAGGGCAGACTGGACTTCCTGCTAAGTTTTTATGTTTCAAAGCACAACCATATCAAGCAAGTAAAAAGAAACTCACAGAATGGAGAAAACACAGCTCGCATAACTAATGAGAGATGTGGACATATATAAAGAATAAAAAAAAAAGTTGATCCAAAGTGAGCAAACATGGAAACAAAACCCAAAACCGGGCAGCTACTGGCCTTGACCTCTGGGGGAGTGAGTGTCAGTTTTCTTCAGCAGTGTGGGTCAGGGTAGGTTACCTGTGCTCCAGGGGATGATGCCTCACACCCGTGCACATACTGCCAGCACTGATTGGATCCTCTCAGTGGATTGTGAAGAAGGAGGAGGAGGGGAAGGGAGAGGAGGGAATGAGTTGAGAGGGGGCTGTAGGTGGGCCTGGAGGAGTTGTGGGGGAGCAGGGGTACACCTGATCTAAATGCATTGCATTTGTGTATGAAATCAGCAAATAAAAGATAAGGGAAAGATGGCAGTGACTGCTCATGAAGAGCTGGAGGAGAGAGTTCCCTCACACATCCTCTGAAAACCATGCTGGCAACAGTGACAGATCTTTGAAGCTTCTGTCTGCAGTGACTGGATGACCCAGCCGTTCCACCCAAAGAAACACAAGCATGCTTCCACAGGAAGCTTCTGCCCTAATGTCCCCTGGTGCCACTGTGCACAGTGGTTCTGAAGGAAAACATGCACAAATGGCTGCCACATGCAGATGCTTAGAGAAAATGTGTCATCGTCCCATGCTGGAAAACAACCTGGTGACAAAGGACGGAACAATGACGTGTGCTAAAATATAACAGGACCCGGAAAACATTGCGTTCACTGAGCATACTGGCCACAGTGGACTGTGTGTGATGTGCCTTCCCTCGTATGACCTGTTTAGAACAGGTGATCTGTGGAGGTACAGAGCAGATTAACAGTGGCCCAGGATGGAAGGACACGTGTCGAGAGGCGTGATCATGTTTCTTCTTGAGTGGTGTCTGTGTGCAGAAATGGCTGTATGATTGGCACCCAACTCAATTCCACTAAAAGAAATGAGCCCTTGTGTTCTGCCTCAGTAAGTTTCATAAGAGATGAAGTTTCTATGATTTGTTAAAACGACAGAGTGACATGAATATGGGTTGTGTAGGGACTCAGTGCTATCCTCATGTTTACTTTTGTAATTTATAATTCTTAGAATGAAATCAGTTTATGGTTGTAGAACTGCTTCGGCTCTTGTATGCACCACAGTTCCCTCTGCCACCCAACCAAACAGCTCTGATTCCAAGGACGGTCTTGTCTGCACTAGAGGAAGCTGGGCAGATGTGGAGCCTGCCCTCTCCTCCATTCCTCAAGCCAAGCTTCTTTCCCAGCATTACCACTCTGCATCCCAGTGACAGAAATGTCATCAGATGTCACAAGGCAGATGGGTCTCTGAGATGGAATGAATTGCCTCGGGCACTCTCCAAAAGCCAGCAGTCAAGTTGAGTACATCCTTCTGTTAATTATGCATCCGTGTGAAGTTAACAGAGAATGGACTGTGCAAAAATACATCATTTAAAAGCATTCTTATTTACACCTAATTTTCCAATTATACATGTGTGTGGAATTACATGCCTTGAAGTAGCAGAAAATCTTTCACTTGATAATAACACAATGCATCATCTGTGGAATGGAACAAAACACAGTTCTATGGCATTTAAGCCACAAAAATCAAAATTAAGTACTAATGTGTATTTTTTCAACCTGAAATTTTAATTGAACTGCCCTCTCCAAAGGGGTCAAATGATGCATGAATGTGTCAGCAATCAACCTGCAATCTATGCAATGGGAAAGGAGAATCCTCTCAGTAGCAAAAGACCACAGATTCTGTGGTGTCCCTGTGGACTCTCTGCCATTCCCTGTCAGGTTGCTGGCCCTTGTCTTGAGGAAGGGTAATTAAACAGGCCAAGGAAACACGAGCAGGCGGCAGGAAACACCATGGTGGAAATCTAGATGCAGCCATCAGGGTTTCGGATCTGACTCTTGCGCTTGCTTTCCTGGAATCGATGAGCCAGACTCCGAGATCGAAGAGGACTGTGATGGAATGCCACCATATGAAGTAATTGGCCTCACGGATCTGCCCAAATGAGTCATGAAACTGTTCGTCAATAGCCTTGGCTGTGACTAGGAGCAGTTACACTGGTAGCTCAGGGGACAGTGATCAGAAAAGCTTACTGTACAATTCCTTCGGCAACACATTAATCATCTTCACCTTGAACTAGAAGCGTGGGGAAGGAACAAACACCACTGTCATCGCGGAACCAGCTAACAAGGGCCCGGCTCCTCGCTGATACAGACAGATGCAAAGTCTAACCAGTTTGCCAGGGAGAAAGGGGCTCCCTGTTTTTCCTTCAGTAAAGACGTGCTCCCTTTGGCCCCCATATTGATGGGTGCAGGAACCCAGGCGCATGTTGGACAATGAGGTCATGGATGTCTCCCGTTCTACTTGCAGTACTTTTCTGTGGGATGCTGTCATGAAAGGCATCCTGTCTGAAAAGTTCTGAATCACACAATCTACTTAAGTTTGCTTTGATTAAAAAGGACTTAACTGGAGGGAATGCTCAGTCATGAGAAGCTCCACTGGTTAGCAAACGGACTTGTGTGCGTGCGTGCGTGCGTGCGTGTGCGTGTGCATGTGCATGTGCGTGTGCGTGTGCGTGTGCGTGTGCGTGTGCGTGTGCGTGTGTGTGTGTGTGTGTGTGTGTGTGTGTATGTGTGTGTGTGTTTTCACCTAAACCTGGGGTTGACAATGAGGTTCTGGGTTTGGAGTGGAAGTGCATGGGGAGCCCCATGTCATGAACATATGCCACTTGCTAGGGAAAACTCATGGAAATGTATGTTTGATTTGATTTTGAAGGTTGTTCAGATGCTCAGTGGTTGGGGTGGAGTGAGTGGTTGCTCAATTTGTAAAATGCTAGCCTTGTAAGCATGAGGCTCTGAGTGTGATTGTTCAGAATCTACATTAAGAAGGAAAAGGAAAAGGCTGTCCGTGTGGTGTCCATGATCCACCCTCCTCACAAGGCCAACAGACTGGCTTGTCTGGGCTTCACGGTGCCCATTTCTCGGCTCTTCTCGAAACTCTGCAGACCCCTAGTGTGTCCCCTTGCTAACAACCTTCCCCTGACTTAGGCTGTCAGATGTTTCTTTGTTTTATTTATGCTTTCACTCTACTAACAGAAGCCAGTGACACATCACCTAGCTCCTTGTCACACATGGGTAACAACATGGAACGGAACAACATGGGACCTAAGTCATTATCCTGGGGCTTCCATAGTAAATTGTTGCAGGCGGTAGCTTCAAAGAACAGAACTCCATTCTCCTGTTGTCCTGGAAGGCAGACCAGCTAATGAAATGATCCACAAGGCCGATCCCCAGGGAGCTCTGGGGAGGTTCCTGCCTATTCTTCTGGCTATGACATCTCAGAACATTTTCTTCTTGTAGCCTTGTCTGTGAATGCAGATCCATCTTTTTTTCTAATAAGGACACTGGTCTTGGGTTCAGAGCCTTTCTGTGTTGGTAGGGCTCAATACTAGGTGTATGCTAGGTAAGTACTCTGCTATGCACTGTGTCTGTCAGAGTGCCTAACGTTCACCTGCAGAAACTTCTCTCACAAATAAGGCAAACATAATGTTCCAAGGTTGCAAGGAAACTTCTTTCAAGGTGTGCTTCAGTCGGCCACAGATTCAAGCCAAGACTGACACCTTTCCCACAGAATAGCCTGGTTGAGTCAGGCACGATGGCTAAGATTTCAGTAAGTTCTGATTTTTGAAGCAATGTTTTAATTACCCTTTGATCTCTTTCCTGCTTGTCACATAATTATAAAGAAAAGAAAAAATTTTTAAGATCTTGCTAAAATGGCCAAAGAAATTAGTAATGTTTAAAGGCTGACTTTGATAATCTCAATTGTCAACTTGATGAGATCTAGAATGATCTGGACATACCTGAGGGGGTGATTATCTTGGTTAGATTAATTGAAATGAGAAGACCTGCCCACTGTGGGTAGCACCATCCCCTAGACTGGAATTCTAGACTATATAAAACTATGAGAGTCAAGTGAACAGCAGCATGAATCACTCTCTGATTTTTGACTATAGATGTGATGTGGCCAGCCACCCAAAGCCCCGGCCATCAGGACTTCCTGCCCTGAACACTGTATCCTTGAACTGAGAGTGAAAATAAGCCCCTCCACCTTAAGCTG
>CABHPQ010156588.1:0-46704 GCA_902168405.1 Peromyscus aztecus | reverse complement strand
TGGAGATTAATTTTCATTTCATTTATTGTTTTGAGGTTATAATTACATCGTATGATCCTTCCTTTTCCTTTCTCTAAACTTTCCTCTGTACCCCTTTGTACTCTTTTCAAATTCATGGCCTTTCTCATAAACTGTTATTATACATATTCCATATATATATATATATATATACACCTCAAATATTATATGTCCCTAATGTTATATATAATTATATATATTCATAAATGCATAAATACAACCTGATTAGTCTGTATAATGCTACTTGTGTGTATGTTTTTAGGGCTGACCATTTGGTATTGGATAACCAATTGGTGTGCTCTTCCCTAGGGAAGACTGTGCCGCTCATTCTAAGCTTGCCTTAATGGTCTGTTGTTATTGTGTAGGGTTAGAGACTCCTGGTCTTTCCTCCTTCCACTGTAGGATGTCTATTACTATTATCCCTGTTCAGCTCATGTTTAGGAAGTCATGTTGATAAGACTTTACGGACATAGCTTCTGATATTGCTCAGAGAAACAATCTCACAGAAAACTCCCTGATCCTCTGGCTCTTAAAATATTTCTGCCCCCTCTTCCACAATGTTCCCTGAGCCTTAGGTGCAGGAGAGGTTTGGTAGATGTACCCATTAGAACTGGGTCACACAACTTTGCAATTTGATAGGTTGTGGTTTTTTATAATGATCTCTACCTGATGCAAAGTGAAGTTTTCTTTTTTATTTAGTTGGAAATAGATTTTTTCATAGAATATATTCTGATTATAGTTTCTTCCCTCCAAACTCCTCCCATATCCTCCCCACTTCCCTACTCACCCACATCCATACCTTTTCTCTCTTTTATTAGAAAACAAACAGGAATTCAGTAACAAAATAAAATACGAAACAGAATAGATGTGATGGCTATTCTTGGTTGTCACGTTGGCTTCATCTGGACTGAACTACAATCCAAAAATGGAAAGTCCACCTGTAAGAGAATTTTTTTTGCTTGGTTTGAAGTGGGTGAATATGCTTATAGTCTGGAATTTTGAGGTGGAAAGATATGAGTCTTTACTTCTGATCTTGAGGTAGAAAGACACAGCTTTAATTGGACCACACCTTCTGCTGGAAGTCTATATAAGGTCATGGAGGAAGGAAGCTTTTGCTCTTTTCCTGCTTACTTTTAGCTTGTTCCCAAATCCATCCCTTCATTGGCATTAGAGCCTACCTCTTCAGAATTCCACCATCTACTGAAGACCAGCTGAGACATCCAGCCTTGTGGATTGTGCAAACTCTGGATTCTTAGACTTTCTGTTCGTAGTCCACAATGGTTGGATTAGTTAGACAATCGCTTGTAAGTGATTCTTACAATCTCTTCCCTATATATCTAGAAAAAGAGATTCATTCTATAAGTTCTGCTGCTCTAGAGAACCATGATTAATACAATAGGACAAAGGAAATAAACAAATGGGAAAACAATAGAGCCTTCCTCCAAAAGCAGGAAACACATACAGATGTTGACACATACATTCACATTCACAGAAAACCCAGAAATATAGAATTAGAAACCACAAGATACAAGGAAGAGATGTGTAAGAAAAAATACCAGGACAAAGCATTATAAGACAAAAATCCTCCAAAAATAAAATGGAGTTTGTTTGTGTTGGCCATCTACTGCTGGGCATGGGGCTATTGTTACTGAGTTTGTTTATGTTGGCCATGTACTGCTGGGCATGGGGCTGTTGTTAAGTGTGGTTTGTATACACTAAGAGCCTGGTGGAGAAAACTAATTTTTTCTTCATGAGTAATTGTCAGTTGTAGATAGCTTCTGGGCTAGGGATGGATGCTTATGTTAGCTTTCCCTTTCATCCCTGGGACCCCTTCTGGCTTAGACCTGTGCAGACCCTGTGCATGACGCTACACATGTGCATGAGTTCTGTTGTGTCTGGAAGGCATTGTTTCTTTGGCATCCTCTATATCCATTAGCTCTTACCATCTTTCTGCCTCTTTTTCTGCAGAGTTCCCTGCCCCCTGAGGGGAGGTATTTGATGGAAACTTCTCACTTAGGACTGTATGTTCTAAGGTCTCTCACTCTCTGCAATTTTTCAGTTGTCAGCCTCTGTATTTGTTCCTATCTACTGCAGGAGGAAGATTCTTTGATGATGGCTGAGCAAGACACTGATCTATGAATATAGCAGAAAGTTTATAGGAGACATTTTATTGCTCAGTTCCTTTAATAGAACAGTAGTATTTGGAGTTCCCCTAAGTCCATGTCCTATCTTTTATCAGGTTCTTAGACACCCAGGCAGTGTCAGACATGGGTTCTATCTCATGGACTGGATCTTAATTTCAATCAGATAGCAGTTGGTTACTCCCACAATGTTTGCCTCACTGTTGTTCCAGTGTATCTTGCAGGCAGGTCATCACTGTAGACCACATGGTTTGTAGATGTGTTTGAAAAGTACCTTCAAGTACTATGAACACTATCCAGTATGGGTAAAGGTTCTAGGTAGGCACCAGCTCCACTTCTCCATGTTCAATGAGTTATGTAGGTGTTGTCTTCAGTAATGGGGTCTCACCACCAGTATGTGGAGAGCAACCAATAAACTGGGCATTATCCTGAGTTGTAGAGGGGTTCTCATGGGAGCCCTTTGGCCAATAGCTGAATTAGATGTAACCCAATCCCAGTACTGGAGGTTTAATTTGTGACAAGTGATGTCTAGTTGGATCTTTGTCTCCCTTGTTATTGATGATTCCGTTCAGGTCTCTTTCATAATTTTTAGGAAGCTTCTACTGTAGGTTCTGTGCAATCCCTCAAGAGGCCCTTGGTTTTAGCTGTCCCTCCCTGAATTCTCTCCTTGTTTCCTTTTTATCTCCCCTTCCCCGTTTGATCCTCTTCCTCAGTCCCCCACCTCCTCATCCATCTGTAACTATCTGTTCTATTTCTTCTTCCTAGGAAGATCCTTCCCTTCTCCCCTGTCTCTTATTCTATACTTAACAAAAATATTATACTGCATGAGGTAACATAGATACCCCAAAGGCAAATATGGCACATATTCACTCATATATGGATCTTTTCTGCTAAGAGAACTTTTCTTAATGAGAGATGAGGACCATACTTATCTATGGGTATAAGAACAAATGTTTAGAATATAGATAGAAATTATTCTGGTTTAGTAAAGTAGTAGTTGTAGTTTCTTCTCCATGATGCATAACTTCACTAACCCTGTATAGTTGGATTAGTTTCCAGTACCAAGTATGATTTCCTTCTTGTGATGCGGTTTAAGTAAATTAAACAGCTGTTGGTTATCACCAAGGTATATGTACCACTACTGAACCCTGAGGGTTATTGTGCCATATTATTATCAATACACATGAGTCTATTTAATGGGTAATAGGGATTTATTAAGTATAAATTGAGGAAATACATTCATGAATACAGAACTGAGTAAACAGCTGAAGTCGTCCTCTGTTCTGACAGAATCGAATCCATCTGGCAGTCCAATCAGACCAGGAAGCAGGCAGCAGGGAGAAGAGGATAGTGACCCTTCTCCCTTTCCTTTTAAGAGGTCATGTACACTGGCAAGAAGCACCGCCTTGCCTCCTTCCTGCCCTGTAGCCCAAGGTCATGGGCAGAGCAAATACTACTACAGTGCCATGCTTGACAGGGTTGTGGTTCTTAGGTATCATAGGTAGGTAAGAGTGTTCGTTACTTCCCTCCTTTGGAATCTTTCATGGCACCTTCTGATACCATGAATACTAGTCCTCAGAGAGGAAGCTTTCAGGTCAGTTACAGCTCAGGGCCTTTTGTGCCCAGTGTCTGAAGTACATGGTATCTTCACCTCTGTGGAGAAATCCAGAGAAATAGCAATAGCCTAGAGTGATTTAGGAGTCTCTTGGACAACTCTGACCAAAAATTGAAGACGTATTCTTGGACTCACAAGGACTGAAACAGCAATCATGGGACCTGCATGGGTCTGTACCAGGTCCTCACTGGATATGTTATGGCTCATAGTTCCCTCCTGACAGTGGGAGCAGGTATAGCAGTGGGAGTGGGACCCTTTCACTGGCTCTTGAGACTCTTTTCCTCCTTTGGGGTTGCTTTGTTCAGACTCATTGTGGAGGCTTTCACCTTCTCCTATTGTGTCTTGTTTTGCCCTGTTTGGCTGTCCTCTCCAAAGGCCTGCTCTTTTCGGAAGAGGAAATGGAGAGGGAGTAGATCTGGGGGTGGGAGCAGCTAGGAAGTGTGGAGGGAGGGGAGCTGTGGTTGGGATACGTTGTATGAGAGAAGTATCTATTTTCAAATGTTTTTTTTAAAAGAAAGGAACAAACAAAAAGAGGATTTCTTATGCTTGGTATTGGAGATATTTTGTTAGATTGGTGTTATTTTTTTTTTCTCCAAGAAGGAGTAATATCAGCCCAGATATCATATAGTAATATATTTTTAAGATTTTTTTAATTCAAAAGCTACTTAATTTTGGTCAAATTATTATGCTTCTACCTTCAGAGTTTTATATTATATATACAATAGATTTTTCAAAGTTTCAGAACTACATTCTACACACATGAAGCAACATCTTTCTGTTGACGCTTGGTACAATATGTATCTAATCACTGTTAGAGATTTGAGGGATGCAAACTGAATATCTTATACATCACAACACCCTGACATAAAGCAGTATTAAGTATAAAAACTGAAGCATCTAATAAAACTGACATACTTACTTATAAAGTGGTCAATATTAACTCCGGATAATTAACAGCTTACTTAACAATAATGTAGAGATAGCTTCTTGTCAATTTAACATACAATGACTACTCTTCACTGGCTTTTTTACCTTTCCTAGCCCCCCACCTCTCCATTTACTTCCTGTTTCTCTGGGTCATTGACAAGTCACTTTCTAAGTGGTTCAGTCCCTTTCTAATTTGTCACTTATCTCTCAGAACCTGGCATTCCTTGACAATTCTGCTTGTGTTAAATGATACTTCTTTCAAAAGAAGAATAACACTATACCTTCTGTCACAGAGAGAGACTGAGTTTTAAAAGGCAATGGGAATTTAGGAGACTATAACCTTCTGCATAGGTGAGGAATGGGTGTTTGTATGATTCCACACCCTGTTCACAAGTATGTACTGAAGGATTTTTACTCTAGGAGGTGATTTTCAAATGGGTTTGATAGAATGTATGAAAAGGATAGGATTTTTTTGATTTAGCATTCTCTTTATTATGATAATTTATTAGCAAGACTTAACATTTCAAGTTAGAATGGATTCACTTTCTTAGCACATTTCATTCAGCTATAGATTTTTTTTTCTCATCCATTCTCAATCTGGTGTGTTGTCTTCTGAAATAACTGCATTCTCTTCTTGATTGTAAGTGGTGCTAATTAAGAAAAATAAATCAAAGCAGGAGAGTTAATTGGTAACATGATGTAGAAGTTTGGACATACATTGGTCCCATTTTTGCCATGAATTAGCCTGAACAAAGAAAAGTATAAAATATCATAACTTGTAATGTCAGAAATGTCCCTTAGTTTTAAAGGATTTTATTTATAAGATACACATAAATTTTAGGGCTAAGCCAATGATGGCAAGCTAATTAGCTAGATTATAGATATGATGACTAAGATAGCCATAGTTCACATGACTACAGTTAGCTGAAGTTGAGAGGTCAGGCAGATAATTCTATCTTCTCAGTCACACATACATTTTTAACAGAAATTAATGTCAATCACAAAATTCACAGATAGTTTACCTTCTCTTCTAGTTTTATAATCTACAGAATGCACCACTAATGTGGGTACCTAACTGAATAGCTTTGGCACGTGACTATTCAATTGGCAGAATCACAAGCTTGCTAGTATCAAGGCTCTGATTATCCGTGCATTTTCTGAGCACCTGGTATTGCCCTTAAGTGCTTTGTATGTGAGTTTATTCCAATGTCTCTTTCTTCTGCTGTTCCCATGTGCACTGAACGATCTGTTTGATTGTCTTGTGTTCTCTTGTGCTCTGGGAGCCTGGAGCAGTATCAGAACTAAAGCAAAGACGCCGGTGAACTTTTAGCAAATGAATAAATACATAAATTTGGAGGCTTCACTTTTAGTTCGTTTCACCAGACGAGGAATAAAATCACAACTTATGTTTTGTTCTTGTTTATTATTCATTGCAACATCTCCTCATGCTTTGCCATTATCTCTGCTTGACATCATTTCTGAGATTAAACCCATTTATTTGGCTTTAGAAAAATTCTCTGTTTTTGAAAAGTTTTCTTTTGTTGAAAAAAATTGAACGAGGAAATTGGTCTTTTTCTTTCTGTGTGACCCAAGATCTTCAGAATATTTTCAGACTTCAGATTCTAAACTTTATTTTAATAAGCTAATATATCTTGAAAAAATGTTATTGCAAGCTGAGCCGGGCGGTGGTGGCGCACGCCTTTAATCCCAGCACTCGGGAGGCAGAGCCAGGCGGATCTCTGTGAGTTCGAGGCCAGCCTGGTCTACCAAGTGAGTTCCAGGAAAGGCGCAAAGCTACACAGAGAAACCCTGTCTCAAACCCCCCCAAAATGTTATTGCAAAATCATTAATATATCAGTTAATGAGTGAGCATAAGTAGTACAAGTTACTAAAGTACTATGTTTGTATAAGAGAAACGTACTTTGGTATAGAATGAGTTTACAAAATATTTAGAAGTAGAGCTTCTAGTAGTAAATGGAGGATTGTTGTGATTTTAAGGTAATTTTGTGCTAACGTTTATCAAATATTAACAGTTTCTAGTTTTAACATCTATTTTTTTCCTGCCTGGGAAATCTTTCTTCTAAATATATTATATGTTGTTAGTAAATTATAAGTTCTGAGATAAGAATAGTCATTTCAAGAGTATAGAAATCTACTAAGTAAAGAAGATTATGCAATTCAAAATATACAGCAGAGAAAGAAATGTATCAGGGCATTTTGAAATTAAAGTAAAACCCTGTTTTTCACTTTTGAGTAAGTACCATATTTGGATTAAATAAAATGGATATTAAACCTGACTTTATGAATAAACTATTTCCAAAATAACTTTATATAATCGTAGAAATGAGCCACATCTCACTCAGTGACTTCTCATCACGATGCAAAATGACTAGTGTGCAATGTCACAAACTGAAAACAAATGTTCCTGTAATTCTCCAGTCAGATCTCGGCTGGCACTAAAAAGAAATGACAGCATAGTTTGTTATCACTAACTGTCGCTGGATTCTGTTCATGAAGACTTTCTCTATATTATTGAGCAGACCTGGACTATCTTGATTCAATTTACTTTAATCAGACGACTTCTAAAATGCTTCTGGTTAGTATTTGGTTTCAATGAAGCCGATTTATTAAAAATGTTAGATGTTTCCACTTAACATAGCCTGAATAGCTAAGAGGCAAATGATGGCATGAGCATAAAGTGGCATAATAAATCAAAGGACAACCTTTTCCTTCTAAACATTCCCAAGGTTAGTTTTCATCTTTAATAGAATTGCTGATCTGTCAACTGATCAACTGTAGAGACGCTCGTGGTCTGTCTCAATAAAAAGAAGGATGCCAACAATAATGAGAAATAACCCCTTTGAGTATTGTCTAAAGCATTTTTGGTTTCCAGCTTATGCTTTGTGTGCATTGAAAAATCCCTTTCCTTCTTCAGAGTAAACTTTCAATTGATTAAAAATGAAAAGGATTTAGCTGGAACACATTTTTAAGTGCCATGGAACAATAGCCCACTGTGATAAATAATATTTTCAGATTCAACTTTAGATTTCAATGAAGACAAAAACATTTGATTAGAAATTTCCAGTTTCTCAAGGGACAAAAAATAAGTGTTACCAGTAAATGAAGCGTTTTTAAGGGAGTCATTTGAATTAAAAAAAAATTACTAATGATGCATAACATCATTAGTGACCTCAAGAATATCTCTATGAACTTCATACGCTGAAGAGAAGTGAAACAGAAGTCCTCTCTTTAGAATCATGAATAAACTCTCCACCATCAGCTTTATTTTTACAAATAAGAAGCATTTTAAATTTCCTTTAGATATCTGCAATGACAGTTACATGACAACTCTCACTTTGTCTTTGGAAAAGAAAAACAGACTCTAAAGAGGATAGGAAAACCAGGTAGTACCACATCATATCACCCGGAAAAAAAAGATTTTTAGCCATCTTTAGTCAGAAAGATGACACAGCAGTGTGGTGTTTCAGTTGCTTCTGAAACGGCATCCACACAAAGTAGGCAGAGAAAAAAGCTCTATTCTGCTTATCCTGTACATGAATGTCTGTACCTGCTGACCTCACATAAGATGCCTGGTTAGACAAAGTAGATTTTGCTGAATATACTCCCATTTCAATATGACATAGGCCTAAGCATGCCTATATCTCAAGGAGTACCATCTATTCATGGAAGAATTCCAAAGCCCAGTACCTGATAAACATTGTACGGATCCCTGTCAACCTCTTTGGAGGTATGCGAGTCACTTTATCAGCCAAAATGTTTAAATTTGTCTTAGGAATATCTAAGTCAGACTTTTGATTTTACTCTCACTGAGCAAATGCATAGAAGCTCTATGGAAGAATTTCAATAGGAAATAATGACAGCTTTCAATCAGTCAACTACAGAGTGGAGTACCAATTTTTTTTGTGCCAATGTTGGACTATTCAGTTAGGACAAATCATTTAGAAGTTTAATCCAGTAATTTGTATGAACATGTACCCTGTTAGTGCTAAAGTGATGTGAAATAATCCTTTGCACTGTGTGAATATATGTCACTATGATTGTTTAATAAACAAGGTGACTGGCCTATAGCTAAACAGGATAAGGTTAGGCAGAAGAGCCAAACTTCCTTCATTTCTTCCTTCCTCCTTTTTTCTTTCTTTCCCTTTTCTTTCTTCTTTCTTTTGGAGACATTGTCTCATTATGTAGCCAGTATCACTTGAATTCATGACCCTCCTAAACAAGTTCTGTTAACTGGGATTACAGGTGTGCACCATCACATCCATCTATCACTGTTTTGTGGTAGTATGGTGTGTATCTCTACTGCTAAGTTCACCTTCCCAGACTTGTACATTGCATTTTACATAATACAAATATAAATCCCTACTTTCCACCCATATAGATTTAAATATATATGAGAGAAAAGAAGAAAAATGAAGAGAGATAGAGAGAGATTTCCTTCCTATAAATACAGCTCAATCCCTCACCATAGTCTAGAAATGAAGCTGGCAACTAAATATTATAATAGCAAAATAAATTATTTACCAATAAATACCAAAAATTAAAACCATTAAAATGAGATAACATCAATAGTTTATATAATAACACACATGTACCCTGTCATTTAAAATGGAAGATATGGTACAACACTATACTGATATAATTTTATTGTCTTGTAGACATTTCTCCTGAATTGTAGAAACATAAATGCAAACTCAAAAACAATTATTCTTTTTGGAAATGGAAACATTTTATATTTACTCAGTAAACTGTAGATTTATTGTAAATGTAAAACTGAAAAGTAAAAAACAAAAACTAGGAAGAACAGTGCCATCTGCAATCCATCCACTCAGATGCAGTGTTATACCATGGTCTTATGAATTAACAGTTTAATAGACACCTATGAGTACTATAGTACTAGCCACTTTTAAAATGCTATACATTTTCCATATGAAATAAAGATACTATTATAAAGTACATATGTACATACAAAATATCTAGTCTACTTGCTATGTATTATAAAATAAGTCAGTAACCATGATAGTGTATAGGATCTGTGTATAAATAATTTATATAGTTTGAAATAAGATGAATCTCTTTATTTTATATAGTTGTCACTGGTGTGTGTGTGTGTGTGTGTGTGTGTGTGTGTGTGTGTGTGTGTGATCTAGTTAAGTGTTCTTTGTGATTGCTTCTGATTTTAGCATTTTATGTTGGCTTATAAAAGTTCATTAAATGTTAAACTAATTTAATCTTTGTAAAACTTCTTGCATGTTTCCAAAAATCATGATTTTGACTCATTATACCCTGTGGATGAATACATTTTATTGCTTTGAGTTTGCAGCTCTGATATGCAGAAACTTTGGCTAAAGCACCATTTAAAACATCAAGTTGTCTAATCTCCACAGTTGGGAATTCTGAAGGTGAGATCAGTGCCATAGCTCTTCCAAATGATTAGGGAAGGTAAGCATTCAGTGTCAAACAAGAGAAGTGCCCAATACTTGAAAGTCAATATTAACAAAAGCAAGGACTGAAATATGTTACTACACAGCACACAAAATGAAATTATCTTCATAATGAGGCTGGGAGCAGTTGGCAAGCCCCAGAGTAATAGCTTTGCACAGTGTAGTTGGGAATGAATGTGGCTGTCACAGGAGCTGGCTCTTCTTCTGCGTGCATTGCTGGAGTCTAAGTTGATTTCACTTAGTCTCATATGGATCCAGCGCAGCTAAATTTTTTTTTAACCACATGTAGGGCTTTTATTCCTGGAGAGGCAAAATCTCTATCCTTAGCTATTCAAATGAAGAGTTCTGTTGCTAGAGTTTTCCTGCCTGGCCCACGGTCAGGATAAATCTCTCACCTGCCAGTCCCACAGCTGCTCAGACCCAACCAAGTAAACACAGAGACTTATATTGCTTACAAACTGTATGGCCGTGGCAGGCTTCTTGCTAACTGTCCTTATAGCTTAAATTAATCCCTTTCCATAAATCTATACCTTGCCACATGGCTCGTGGCTTACCGGCATCTTTACATGCTGCTTGTCCTGGCTGGCAGCTGGCAGAAACTCCCTCTGCCTTCCTGTTCTTTTAATTCTCTCTGTTAGTCCCGCCTATACGTCCTGCCTAGCCACTGGCCAATCAGTGTTTTATTAGCAACACATTTGCCATACAGAACATCCCACAGCAGAGTTCAGCTCCTAAAGAAAGAGTAAAATAGATGTGAACAGAGTCTTGGGAGAGTGGGAGATGATGGAACAAGAACAGTGAACAGGGACAGAGGTGGGATTTGATTAATTTGAATGATTTCTGATACATGCTCCCAACAGAATAGACAATTGAGGTGATGTATGCCCATGTGCTTTGATATGATCCGAGCACAATGCATACATGGGTTGAAATATCATAATGAAGCACACAAATATGTACAAATGAGTATAGACATATATGCACATGATGTAATTGTATGTGTGTTTTATTTTTTATGTATCATTGAGTTAACTCAGTAGAATGAGTAAAATCTTAAATGAATAAATATCACTCCTCCTAGAAAATACTTTGGCAGTTGCCTCATCAATTGGTGGGAGAAAAGCCTTGGGCACTGATAGAGGTACCTCCAGGGGGCAATGCAGGAACTCCGGTAACTCTCATCTTCTTCATTAGACTATCCAGTTTCTGTGGTAATTTTGAACCTTGTGCTAGCCCTTGGTGGATTCTGTAAGATTTGTAAAATAAAAATGGATTCCTTATATGTAATTGATATTTAAATGTGTTTTATCTTAATTTAAAAAGAAAACATCACAGTTGAAACCAGAGACACTGAAACAGTTCTTTGGAAGGTGTGACACTGAGGTCATGAAAAAGTCTAACTGGAAAGTGTTCCTGATACTACAGCTTCCACCATGGAAAGGTTGGACCTTTAAGAAACTGGATTTTTCACAGGGCTTTGTGACTCTTCTGTGTGCCTCTACTGTACATTTGCTACAGGATATTTTCCTTGAAGTAAATTTTTATTTAATAATTTTGAGGTATAGACACTATTAAGTGTGGAGAAGTTATGCTATTTCATATTCAAATGTGATCTGATTTTTTTTATAGGTGGAGAGCTTTGGCTTCGAAAAACAACATTCCACATCATAAATTATTCAAGAGGCAACTCCACCAACTTGCATGCTTCTTTGTAAATGTTCTCTTCCCTCAAGTGTGCAGGCTGCTACTAGGCTTAGATTTATATTTTATTTCAGATAAAGTATGCAGAAATCTCAATATTATATAAGTGCAATGTACTTTTCATTGGATAGATGCTTTAAAAATGTCTTGACCTTTCAAATTACAATATATAATATTCCCGAGAAAAATGCGTAGTTTCTGCAAGTGGAAAAACATAAGGGCTTTTGAATTTGAGCAATGAATGGTTAGCTAGACTAACTCACTAGCATGTATATTCCCTCTTTAACCCATACTTAACAGGTTATTTTAAAGTAGAGCTCAGTAAATATCATAGGATGTCTTGGTACATTTAAGAGATGCAAACTGGATCTGTTAATGTTACTATGTATTATGTCTATATGGTGAGTATTGGGAAATATGCAAAAGGGCAAAGAGAGAGCTGTGGGGTGCAGATCAGGGAGTAAAGGAGATGCCTGGACAAACAAGAGGCCCTGAGTTCAAATCCCTGGCAACCAAATAAAAATCCAAATGAGAATTTGTGAACCCTTACCCTCAGAACTGGGAGTGGATGATGGCCCAGAGACAAGATGATCACACAGGCTGGTTGGCTGCAGTTCCAACTTCAGTGAAAGGCTTTGTCTCAAGGGAGTAAAACAGAATGAGAGAACAACACTCAGCATCCTCTGCTGGTTTCCACGTGCACCCCCCAACACATACACACACACACACACACACACACACACACGTAAGCATATACCATACACACAAAAGAAAAACAAAACATTTGAACAGTGTAACAGACACAGAAATAATTCATGTCATATTAAAAACAAGTTTTCAGGGGTTTACACTTTTTTTGCAGGGGTTTACATTTTTTTTTTGAGACAGGGTCCATCAATGTAGTAGTGGATATCTGAGAACTTACAATGCAGACCATGCTACTAGCCTCTAACTCACTGAGATCTTCCCGCCTCTGCCTCCCTAGTGCTGGGATTAAAGGCATGCACCACTGCACTCATTTATTTTAAAGGTCAACGTAAAGCATCTGGTTGATACAAAGATTAATACATTTATAATTAGCTAGTATCGACAATTTAATAGATTTAATAATGTAAAGAATAAAGAAATAAAACTACTGAAATAACTGAAATTTGACACAGACTCTACCTACAAAGACATTTGCTTCCTGGAGAATCTCTTCTTGAAATTGTCTTTCCAAATCTGAGAGTATAAAAGGGATGAAAAAATTAAAATTCCACTTCGGAAATGCAGTACAAGTTGCTGAAATTATGATTCAGTGACAGAAATAAATGAATCTAAAAGTGTGTGAGTATAATTATGTACCACAGGTAGTAAATGTCATGTTATGTTTCAGTGATTTTATGGATATCAAACTCATCTGTATGCTATTTCTAATAGCAGCTTTATGACCAAACTAATAAATATAGGAAACTGTTCTGATTCTAATAATACATGGTTTCTTATGGTGGTAGTTTATTTTGGCTAATGTAAAATGATAAATCTGAAGGCTAAGGTTAAAGCAAGCCTTGAAAAAGAATTTAAAATATGGGATGAAATCCTTGTCCTAGATCTTCCTAAAGTCATTATTCCATTTTTTGAAAGTATACTTCAGGGGCTTCTTTTCCACTTCAAAGTTAAAGCCATTAAACTTACTGTTCCATGTAATAAATTAATAAACAAGAATAGATTAACCAAATGATATGGAGCATTACCTTTGTGCAGTTCCTCTCACTCTCATCTCGTTCATTGTTGTTTCTCTCTTGGGGACTGGTGGAAAGTTCTATTTAAATTTAGATTGAATAAAGTGCTCAGTAAGACATTTCAGAATCCCAAAAGGGTGGTATGTTGTAGAGAGGAAAAAAAAATGGATTATGTCCCCCCCATCCCCACCTGTAATGCTTTGGCGTGTGAGCAGCTTTGTTGAGTACGACTACCAGGTTAACACCGACAATGGTTTAGCTCCCGCTAGAGCTGAGAAAGCAACCCAGAAATGAATTCACTCAACATCAGCTATCTCTTGTGCCTCAGTGAACTCTAAGACTGACCTTCCTTGCTAGCCCTTGTCTTTAAACTTGAAGATACTATGCACGTTTGTTATTTGCCAAGGAGAGAAAAATCAGTAGCAGCAATCACTAGAGCAGCTTTGCTTTGTGCTGAAAGCTCTTCCTGGGACACTAGCCACACCGTGACTTCCACCAGGATGCATTTTTGCCACAATGAGAAGGTCAGTCGTTGGTGTCAACAGCTAGGGTCTGTCCCAGCATCAATGCAAAAGCCGATAGACGATGATACCAAGGCAATACACATAAACTCAAAAAGACCCACCTCCATCAGCATAAGCTGTGTATGAATGTTAGGCATCAGTATGAGCATTGGACAGAACGCTGATATCAAATAAAATAATAATTCAACCGTGCCACTTTGTTCTCTAAAGATAAAACATGGCCTATGAAATAGTAGAATTTGGACAGTCTGTAGAAGCTGTTGGCTTTTGTTAATAAAATGTCTCATAATAAAATGTCTATAAACATTAAACTTCTAGAAAACATTTAAACTGATGGTAATCTTCATGTCCAATTCTAACTACTACCATAAGGTTCTTTGTGCCTATCTCTCTGCATCCATAGACAGGCAAATTTCTTCCAATCATGTTTTCTCTTCCTTATGAAAATCATTGGGCTTATGTCATATCTAAGGAATAGATTCACAACAGTTCATAGAAAAAAAAAAACAGAGTTCCAAAATTGGACACTTGATAATGATGTTTACACAAAAGTAATGTATTCATTTTAGCAATTAAGAATATTAAATTTTCTTTTTTTGTAAGTAAATTCTAGCAAAACAAAACAAAACAACAACAAAAAAAAACCACTGACCCTCAGAAATAAAATCTCTCGTGTTATTGGGTACAAAACTAGCATCTTCTGGTTCCATTCTATTGAGAGCTACTCGGTCTTTGCCTATGAAAGATAGCCCCAAATGCATGTCTCACTTTCTTAATTTCACTAGTTTCACAAAAATGTTCTCAGTCACTTGTTCAGTGAATATTTATGGAGCACTTACAACAGAGGGGTGTCATTTTCAATACTGAGGTGGGGGGGCAGGAATAGTTAATAAATACATAGAACTTCATCCTTCACGGTTTTAACCGTGGTTCTCAACCTTCCTAATGTCGCCATTCTTTAAAACAGTTCCTCATGCTGTGCTGACCCCCAACCATAAAATTATTTTTGTTGCTACTTCATAACTGTAATTTTGCTGCAGTTATGAATTGCCTATACTTTTATAGATACAGGTTTGGTAAAGGAGTCAGGACCCACAGGTTGAGAATCACTGTTCTAGAGTCAAGAGAAAGAAAATAAAACCATGAGAAGTTAAATAAGTAATAAATTATAATTGAGACAGGATGATGCAATAGCAAGGTCCTGAGACCTAGGATGCCTTGTGGAAACTATCACTGAAGAGGTACAGTGCAAACATACCACATTTTCATTATCCAGGCTTCTGTTGAGGGACATCCAGGTGGTTCCCATTTTCTGGATATTATGAATAGAGCACCAATGATTAAGGTTAAGCAAGTGTTTCTGCGGTAGGATGAGGCTTCCCTTGGGTACATGCCCAAGAATGGCAGAGCTGGGTCTTTAGGTAGATCTCACTCCACATTATCAGCAGAAAGGAGCGGTCACTTGTTTTATTGATCTTAGCCATTCTGATGAATGTAAGGTAGAATCTCCAAGTCACTTTGATTTACATTTCCCTGATGGATAACGATGTTAAACATTCCTTTTAGTCTTTCTTAGACATTTGTGTTTCTTCTTTTGAGAATTCTGTTTAGATCTGCATCTTGATGTTTTAGTTGAGTTATTTGTTTTATTGATATCTAGTTTTCTTTTAAGTACTTTATATAGCTTGGATATTAGCCTTCTATTGGATGTGTAGTTCACAAACATTCTTTTCCACTTTGTAAACCACCAATTTGAACAATGATGTCCTTTGCTGTACATAGGCTTGTTAGTTTCATGAGGTCCCATTTATTAATTGTTGATCTTATGCCTGTGTTGAGCGTTCACTTCAGAAGTCTTTTCCTGTGCCTATGAGTTCAAGGCTATTCCCACTTTCTTTGCTAACAGACTCAGTGTGTCTGGTTTTATGTTGAGGTATTTGATCCATTTGAAGTTGAGTTATGTGTCACGTGATAAATATGGATATATTTGCATTCTTCCACATGCCAATATCCAGTTTGACCAGCACAACTTGTTGAAGATGTAGTCCTTTTTTCCAGTGTGTATCTCTGGCTTCTTTATCAAAACTCAGGTGTTTATTGGTGTGTGCGTGTACGCATGCATGCATGCATGTGTGTGTGTGTGTGTGTGTGTGTGTTTATGTCATCAAAATAATATGTCCCCCTCTAATCCTTGCCATTTTCATTCCTGTCTGTGTAATATCTCTTCCCAATATTTAAGGATTAAACATCACATGGTTCTAATTTTGTCAGAAAATGTGAAAAGAAAAGCCACAGAGTAGATGAAAACGACTGTGATTCCTTGCTATGGGATGTCTTTCTGTGCATTGTGAATATATGTTGTTCCCATTGGCTAATAAAGAAGCTGCTCTGGCCTATGGCAAGTCAGGTTATAGCCAGGTAGGAAATTCAGGTCAGAGACAGGAAGAAGAAAGGCAGAGGTGAAGAGATGCCAGCCTGCCACCCAAGGAACAACATGCCAGCAGATCGGTAAGCCACAGCATGTGTGGCAAGACATAGATTAATAGAAATGGGTTAATTTAAGATATAAGAGCTAGCCAGCAAGAGGCCTGCCATGGACCATACTGTCTGTAAATAATATAATCCTCTTGTGTTTACTTGGGTCCAAGCAGCTGTGGGAAGGGCAGGACACAGGAAAACCTTCTGACTACAAAGCCTAGACCAACTAAATCTGGAATACATACGTCACTTATAAGTTAAGACAAATGCTATATAACATCCCTTAAAAATTGTCAAAACCTCATAGAAGAACCTCATAAAAAGGAATTAAAATGGCCAATTGATATAAGAATATGAGATAACTTCAGCACTAATAATAAAACTTAATATTAACCCTGTATTCAGGGGCCTGTAGAAATGGTTCAGTCTATAAAGTACCTGCTCAGCAAGCAGATGCACCGAGTCCAGATCCCTAGGGCCTGTTTAAAAGCCCAAAATGGTGATATGCATGTATAATCCCTGTGCTAGGGGGACAGAACAGAGGTTCTTTGAGCCTGCTGGCCAGTCAGACTAATCAATGAAGAGGTCCAGGCTTCATGATAGCCCTATCTCATAGAGTAAGGAAGGTATAGAGTGATAGAGCGAGTCAACCAATAATACTCTAGACTATACAGGCACCTTCATGCACACATTCACACACATAAACACACCCTCACATGTGCAACACACACTAAAGTACAATAAAAAGAAATTTTTTATGTGCATGCAATAGTACTGCATAGACATGAAATTAATTAAAACTTAAAATAACATAAAACAATCCTGATCACCAGCAAAGATGTTGAATAACTGGAAGTATCATGCACTGTGTATGAATGTGGAAAACATTCAGCTATTTTTTTCTAAAGCAGAATATATTTATGAACTTAAAAGAAGCAATTTTATGAATTATGAATTTTCTCCAAAGTCATGGATATATAATCTTATTATAGGCATGCATCACGATGTTCATATTCCCTTTAAAAAACAAAACTTGGAAACAATTGTCTATCCACAGTAGAAGGAATGAAATCTGACACTTTCAGGTATTTAATACTAAACAACAAAGGTCAGAACTATGTCTTTTGAGCCACTGATGGTGTATGCCATGTTTATATAATTTGTAATGTAAAAAGAGCTTTTTTAAAATTTTAAAGCATTGCAAAACATATCTACTCACACAGAATATACTACACAGACTTGCATGTGCACCACAAACCTAAAGTACTTCGTTTCTTGAAAGAAAATATGTATTATCTTTGTTAATACTGTAATATGTATTAACAAGGCACACGTCACTATAGACTAATAATAGTATATAATATAATAATATAGACAGTGTTGAGATGAAGGTAGTAGACATTTAAAAATAGAGCACATTTAGAATTGTTCAAATGTATATGTGTGTGTGTGTGTGTGTGTGTGTGTGTGTGTAACAGTAATAATTAAAGAAGAGATTGTGAGTTTGAAGAGAATCTTCTGCCATCACTCTTTTAAGTAGGCATGGTGTTAAACTGACTTTTGTGGCTCTCACACTCTTTCTGGCTTGCTTCTACTATGTGAAATAGTCTCATTCAAGACAGAGAACTCAGCAATCACTTGTTTTCAGTCCCTTGACCAGCCATGAATCACTGCATTAACTTGTTACTACCAAGAGGAGTGAGCAGTTTATAAAAACAGAAGTACACACTATGTCCTCAGCTCAGAGGAATATTCACAAGAGATGGTGGTATTTTACTTTGGAGATGAGATTAGAATTGTATTCTACTTATTATTGTTGTTTGTTCAATTGCTTGTTTTCTCTGTTCATACATCCTCATGTTTGCTTCTTCTGTACATACATCTTTATGTTTGTTTGTTCGGTCCCTACATCTTTTTTTTTAATTTTTTCTGTCCATATATCCTCATGTTTGCTTGTTCTGTTCATACATCCTTAAATACAATTTGATTTCCAAAGAGAACAAAGAACATGTTTGAATTTGCACCATATTAAGTATGCTTGGAAAAGTTTGCAGCGGATGCTGTAATTTGGGCTGATGTCATACTGAAAGGACTTGGAGAGACACTTAGAAAATGCTGCTAGTATCCACAGCTGTAGGAGTGCTCTATAAATACACTGCTGCTGGTCTCTCAGCATAAGGTTCCAGCCTCAAAGAGATCTAAGGCTTTCCTGTATCAAAGGTATCACACTGACATTGTCACCACTATTCATTTATAAGCATCATAAGCCCCTGGGGGTGATGGATGACTTCCCTCTCTTGCTGATAAAAAGAAGTTGACATTGCTTTATTATCTCCTCAAGGTTAAAAATCAATGATTTACCTGTGAAAACATCTGTTTGTAAGTGTGCCTCTGCTTCTCTCTGGGACCATATTTACATGCTGGGCTTTAAGCATGTCAAAATGAGAAGCTTAAGGTTCATTTGGCCCATTTTCTTTTTAAAGATGCCAGAATGGCTCTCTGTGAGGAAGCGATGTCAGCCTACATTCATGTATTTGAACCATTTGTAATGAGAATGAGTAAGATTTCCTCTCTAAAAAATTAATGACTAGCATCCCTCAGCTAGGGGACTGGAGATATGAGCATTTGTTTCAGATCACATGATTGGTGTAGAGTAAATGCCTGACAAGGGGATTCATACATAGAAAACTTTGTTGTGTGTAGGAAGCAAGTCAAGTCCTGAATGGATGTGTATCATTTGATATGGGCATGGCCACGTCAAAGACCCAATGCCTCAGACACATGGAGTGGCCATGCCTTTCCTGGACGAGGGACAGAAGGATGGCAAAGTCTTCCTCTGCTAACTGCAAGTGTTGATAATGTCTGCAGAAAATGTCTAAGATAGTTTTTCCCCCAGAGATTATGACCTGAGGACTGCTCCCTTACAGAGACTGCTCCTATGAGATTAACTGAATTTGCCTCCTGGTTCAGCTGTATGAAGGAGCACCTACCCACTCATATTCCTTTCAATAATATGTAACAAACACACTAAGCTTCAAGGACTGCTGTGACTTCTCCATCTGGGAGCCCAGGCCACCAGTTCCAGTTTTTTTTTTTATGTATCAGTATATCTATTTATTAATTCCTTCACAGTCCCAGTTATGTCAATCCCTGGAGCTATGCAAATACACAGAAGTTGTGGTTGCTTTTGGAGAAACTTACAGGAAAAACAGATAGTATCTCATGGAGAGAGTTGAAGTGTTTTCAGACTGAGTTAATTCACTCCTACTCCCCCTAAATATTACAAAATAATGTACATGGCATCGGTGGTGTCTTAGTGAAAGGTATTGAGTATCAGAGAATAATTCTGTATTTAAGAAACTACTAAGAGTCCTATGTTTAAGAGTCACACAGTGGGCAAAGACAATGTGCGGGTGTTTTGTGTATAATATTCCAGATGTTACGAGTTTCCAGAGAAATCACTTGACATTTAACAGGGAAATACTGAATAATTCTCCACCCAGAGTCATATCTTTACCAGAGCCTTTTGACTTTAGAATTTGTCCTCCATACTACCTCAACCCTGCCATCTTGGTATCCACATTGACTCCCCTCACCTCTACCAATATCTATGTCAGCAAGCCCCGATACAGTTGAGAAAAAAGCCTAGAAACAAATTCCTGCTCTCCACCCTACTGCTAATAAACAATTTCATTTTCTGGTAGATTACTGCTAGCATCCAGAGCCATACCATTCAAATATGCCATCATACTATATGAACCTTATTTTACTCTTATTCCTCCAGTGACTTCCTGTTTCACTTGGGGAAACATCTCAGTTCTTTCTCTGCCACTCAAGATAGTAGCAAAGAATACCCATTTATTCCATTGCAATGTTGTTGAGAACAAGGAAAAACTCACCATTTCTATCTTCTACCTAAATGTTTACTCTCTTCTTTGTGGTATTAAGATTCTGTTTTGGCAAGACTTTTTTTAGCTCTTAGGTTTACCTATATAAAAGGTATTAGTCTATACTGAGAAAATTGGCCATGTTTAAAGATTATTATTCATCAATGTGCTCCACTATACAGAAGAAGAATCATAGTGAAATTGCCAGAAAAAAAAATCTAACAGAGATTGTAGTTGCTCAGGAACTTATGCCTTTGCAAACAGACAGGAGAGAAGATACTTGTTCATGGTTAGTGTATCTTCTCACTGAGATTGTGTAGAAAAAGAAGTGTATTTGCAGGCACATTTGTATTTAAAGGTATCTGAAGTACCTGTAGTCTACCTTTAACCCTTGCCTAGATATAAAACCTTCATTATCATTCAGGGCATGATGTCTAGGATAGTGACCTCTTGGGCATTTTGGTTATAATTCCATCTCCAGTACTTGCAGATTTTCACCTTAGGCACATTATTTAATCTCAAGATCCTTCTGTTTATTCTTCAAAAATACTGTGAATAGTACAAATTTCACTGTACTAAGAACATTGAAAGGAGTTAGATGTGTGGAACATGTATTTAAAGACAGCAACAAATATTATCTTACTAGTTGCATTTATTCCCATCCAAATTTACAAACTTAAGTACATTAGGCAAAGAGCAGGTGAGTTTATTTGCTATTACATTTTCCTACAAATCAATGCTGAATCTACATATTTGTGAATTATCTAATTATTCAGTCAAGATAAATATGCATTCAGTAGCATGAGACCGTCTCCTTCATTAGTTCCTCCGCACCATTTCCACTTCAGTGTGGCTTGGATGGGAGAATAGGCTTTTGTTTGGATTTTCCCAGAAGCTCATTCTATCCCAAGGATGTCAATAAAAGGAGAGTTTCCTCCTCATAAAAGGGAGGAAGAGTGAGAACGTACAGCGTAGCATGCAGGCTCAAACAGGACACCAGTGGTGACATCTAGAAGCTAGTGTGGTACAGATGGTCAGTCATCCCTCTTGAAAGGCAAGAGAGCTAAAGGACTCACCACCAGTGCCCACCTGTCATTGTTAATGCCCTGCCCTCACACGGTAGAAACACATTTGGTACTCCCAATGACTCAGGAAAAAGCAGGATCATGGGGCCACAGGGCTTCCTCAGGAAGACTCATGGAGCTATGCAATGAGGAATTCCATTTCACACTGGAAGTCTGTGGCAAAGAGCTTTGGCCAAGGTACTGGCAGCCTCTGCTGGTATTTGTGACAGGGTACAGAGAGGAGGAATCAAGGTCAGAATACAAGTGATATTTGTAAATTCCTGTGCAATGTGTAGGTCTTCTAGTTAGGAACTGAAAATTACTCTGAAAATTTATTCCTGAAATAAAGTCATAGAAAAGGGTATTTAAAGGTGATTTTGATTTTAGAATCCCTGTAAAAAAATAACTAGGTGGCCCATTACAATTGTAGAATGAAATAGAAAATAAACAGAATGAGTAAAATAATAATGAAAGTTTCCAAAGACATTTAGTGCTATCCCAATTCCTCACATAATGATAAACTTTATTGCCCAATAATTCTTATTTATTAAAATATTTGTGTTTCAACAGCTCCAATGAGATGCAACTTTTTTTGTTTTTATGTTGGTCCAGGGAGCAGTAGAGGCCACTATACTCGTATAACATATTAAGCACGCCATCACTTGCACATCAAACTCTAATAAATTTCTGCATTTTGAGATTTAAAACAAATGCAATGTCCTGAAAGGTTAGAGAAGATTTGGGTCTTAAATTTCTTCAAGTATGAGCCTGTTTCTGTGTAACTTGGGAAGAGTTTTGACTAGGCGAGAGCAATATTATTTATGATAACCTCTTTCAAATTTGTGTCCATTAATTCAGCTCTGAAAGTGGAAGCTATAGTTTTATCAGTCACAAAAGTCACAGTAATGATAACAGTACGTCAGGCGTGGTGCAAGATTAAAGGAAAATAAAAGGATAGATATTATAACATGGAGATAACCAATTTATGAGTCCCATATTTGGAGATGTATAGGTCAATTTTCTTTCTTCCATGAAGAACTAGATTTAAAGAAATATTTAAAGAGTTATAGAAATGCATATGTTTTCTGAATATTAAGGAACAGATGTGTGGAAAGGATAGTGGAAATTTGCCTAATCCAAACAGATGGAGACAGAATTGAAGTTCAGAGTAATAAAGGGGGCACTGTGGCTCCCAAATATATTTTGAAGTATAATTGTATACAAAGAAATCTGTGCCTGTTCAACGTAACCAGCTCAATCGAGAAAAATCTCCTACATCCTTGAAAGGTTGTTTTTACACTTTCATGTGGTTTGTGTATTATTTTTATAGGAAGAACACATGATATTTTTCCCTTTTACACATTTAACTGTGCTGTGCTACATTATCTATGGGCACTTATCAGTACAGCAGACTTCTAGAAGGTATTCTTGAATAACTCCGACTTTACAAGCAGTATGCAACAGCTCTCGTTTAACTCTATCTCTGACTCTTGGCAGTCAGTCTTTTTTATCCTTTGCTTCCTGCCAGTTTGACAGTTTTAGGAACCTATCCTAGAGGAGTCATGCAGTATCTGTCCTGTGACAATTTATTTCACTTAGCACATTTTTGCCTTCTATTTTTATCTACGGTATCCAAAAAAAAGTAAAGAAGGAGAAGGAATTCCTTCTTTGAAGCCAAATGATAATCCATGGTACGTAAATAGCACATTTTCTTTATACATTCACCATGTATATTCACATATACATATACATGTTTGGGTTGTTTTCATGTATTGGATATTGGGAATAATACTGAATTAAGATGAGAATGTAGTTTTTGTCAAAAATCCAGATTTTAGTTCTTAACTTTATACATATGAAAAGCTATATATAACCCCTCCCTATCTAGCATCATCCTCAATTATTATAATGTGATTTATCTCTAAACCCATGACCAAGATTTCCCATTCACATTAGTTATATTCGACACATTAAGTAAAGTACAGCCAGAGCAATTATACAGGAAGACCGATAAAAAGCTTCCAAACTGGAAACTTAAAGAAAATTGAATCTGATTCACATGTAAAACATCAGTTCACATATCTTTATGAATAATGAACTACCCAGAAAACAAATGCAAACAATTCCATTTTTAATATCACAAATGAGAATACCTAGGATTATATTTAACCAGGAAGTAAAATACTTGCACACTGAAAATCAAAGGAGTCCAGTCGAAGAGAGAGAAGAGGGATTATATGAGCAAGGGGCATCAAGATCATGATTGTACAGAGACAATCAAACCAAACTAGTGGGAACTCATGAAATGTGGACCAATAGCCTTGGAGCCTCCATGGGACTGGACTAGGCCCTCTGCGTAGGCGAGACAGTTGTTTAGCTTGACCTGCTTTTGGGGGCGCCTGGTAGTAGGATTGGGTTCCATTCCTGCTGCATGAGCAGGCTTTTTGGAGCCCAGGGTCTACGTTTGGACACCTTACACAACCTTGATTCAGGGAGAGTGGCTTGGACCTGCCTCAACTGAATGTACCAGGCTCTATTGACTCCCCATGGGAGTCCTTGTCTTGGAAGAGGTGGGAATGGGGGGGTGGGTTGGGAAAAGGCTGGGGGGTGGGTGGAGGGAGGAGAGGGGCACCTGTGGTTGGTATGTAAAATGAACAGAAAATTTCTTAATAAAAAAGAAATCAAAGGAAAAATAAAAGGAAAGACAAATATTTATGGATTGATAAATTACTCAGAGTATTGACTGATTCATCCTCTTCAAAGCATTCCAAAGGTATACTTTTGAAACACGAAATCACATTCAACATTCATGTAAAATCAGCAAATACATAAAAAAATAGCAATCTCAAGAAAAAAGAGCAAAGCTGGAGTTGTGAAAATTCCTAATTTATGGGGTATTTCATTGTACTTCATATAAAATAATATATCACACATCTCGTAAGCTATTTATGTTTTCACACACTTGGTTTTCTCACCTGTGATCTTAAATTTCCTTCAGTCTTAACAGTCTACAAATATAAACCAAGATATATTTTACAGGAAAATACCTAGGAGGCAATCCCAGAGTGAGAAGATTTCAAGTCTTTTCCACAAAGTGTGTTATGAAAGATTAGCTGAAGGATCACCAATGGTAGGGGACTTGACAAGGCATTCAAGCCACAGACCAAATACAGACACTTTGTAAAAGTAAAGCAAGAACTCTGCATCTATAGAAGATCATACAACACATGTAGTCTCCTTAGAACCTGCCCTTGCAGACTACAATTGCTTATGCACTTGTTTGTACACTTGCTATAATCACTTGACAGACATGCGCTTTACTGGGACATATTAAAATCTCAAAATTAAATATGAAAGACGTTGAGATCCAACTCTATTTAAAAAAAAAAAAAAAAACTAGAGTCTAGGAGCTCAGCCCAGTGCTTGGTTGTGGATCACTGCATCTGCTTCCATCAGTTACTGGATGTATGTTCTATGATGACAATTTTAAGGTAGTCATTAATCTAATTATAGGGGAAGGTAAGTTCTAAACTTCAGTTGAAGAAAGGGAGGAGAGATCACAGGAGCAAGTGAGGTCAAGATCATGATGGGGAAAACCAGAGACCGCTGACCCAAGCTAGTAGGAATTCAAGGACTCTGACCTGTCAGCTGGGGAACATGTGTGGAAGTGAACTAGGCTCTCTGAATACAGGTGATCTGTTTGGGGAGCCCCTGGCAGTGGGACTAGGATTTATCCCAGGTGCATGAAATAGCTTTTTGGAAGACATTCCCTAGGATGAGATACCTTGTTCAGCCTTGACACAAGGGGGAGGGCCTTGCTCCTGCCTCAATTTTGTATGCCAGACTTCATTGACTCACCAAGGGAGGACCTACCCTCTCTGAGGAGTGGATGGGGTAGGATTGGGGGAGGTGGGGAGGTGAAAGAAGGAGAGGGAGGAGAACTGTGGTTGATATATAAAATGAAAAAAAAAACTTCTTTTAGAAATAAATAAATTAAAAAAACTGGTGACTAAAAGAGGCAGTAGTGTTGGAAAAACTTAAAAATAATATGTTAATTGAAAAGCAATATGCAGTTATATGCAGCCTGATGACAATCACAACTCAAAATATTGCATAAAAATGAGAAATTGAGGGCTACAGAGATGGCTGAGAAGTTAAAGGTAAGTTCTACTCATAAAGACAACACAGGCTCTGCTCCCAGCGCCCACATTAAGCAGCACACAACTGCCTGAGTGCAACTCCAGACCCAGGGGAGCCAGCAAATTCTTTTGTACTCTGCCGACACCCACATGCACATGGTGCACATAAACTTGTGCCAGCACACATACACACACATGAACATAAAGAAATCTTTTTACATATAAGGACAAAATTTATCAAAGTACTGTAAGCAGTTATCAATGATTGCATTAACATTCGGAAACCAAATTCTCTTCACTTTTACATTCCTCCAATTGAAAAATATTCACAGAAGGGTATATGTAGTTTCTATGTGTAAATATATGTTGTTTAAGAATACATAAAGATATTGGAAATGCCAAATGTAGAAGTTCCCATGAAATTCAGTATTCTATTTGGCACCAATAGACCTTCCTGTCTTGTTTTTATGTGAGACCGAATCAATAGCAATAAAATAATTTTGAGTTCAGGCAAGTGCAATACTAGACTGCTTTCTTCAAAATTTTGGGTGGGTAAGCCATTAGTTTAGTTTTGGTACCTTTCCATGGAGCATATAATAGTTTCACATGATAAAATATATCACAATATTTCAGTAACTATTGATATTAATTAATATAAATATTGATACAATAAAGTTTGGTAACTTGCTTCATCAAAGGCTTAAAGAAAATTTAAGGTTCAGATTCTAGAAGATGAAAATTGAGGAAGTTCTCTGGAGAGGAAAACGTATTTTCATTAATAGGGAAGTAGAGATGGCACAGACCTTGTCAAAACTAACGACTTTAAAGATAATACTGAAAGATGACAAAATACATTATTTATTCTTAATGAAGTATTATTTATATTGTAACCCAAATGAGAAAGAGGGTGAACTTTCAAAAGTTTCAAGTTATAATTGTAACCTGATTTAGTTAACCACTAAGAAGATGAAGAATGAGAACTACTTGTGTCCTTAATTAAAGGATAATTATTTCACTTAAGTCCTATTTTTAGCAATAGAGCTGTATATCCTATTTTTGACATTTAATATAAATGTATTCATCAGACGCTGACTCTAAGTGACATCAACTTCTGATTATGGTCTTAAACTTACATATTTTTTTTAAACCTGAACTAATCTGTGTAATTATTCCACCCACACAGGATGAACAAAAATGTCCTTGGGTACAAGCGGCAGGTTATACATAGGAAGAGGAAACAAAAGAGTCCAAAATACTCTTGAATTTACAAAACCTGTGTGTTTTTGCAATTTGATTTACATTTCCAAATTGCCAACATTTGTGCTTTTTATGTGGGTTATTTTTAAATTCCTTTGCGATCAACTAGGCATCTTACTATATAAAGTTTGCTGAGGAAAAGACTCCTATAATTAACCAGTTTAAATCCCTTAGTGAAGCATTTAAAGTTATCTTCCTCAATTGTGTTTGATGTTCATTTAGCACTTCCCTCTGACTGGCAAAGGAGAGACTACAAAAGCCTGTCAGTTCCTATGACACACTTTATGATGAGTATATGTCCTGTGTACATCTTAATATTACTGCTTAAGTTCCTGTACTTTATGAAACTTCTTTTAACAAAATCTGAGTTCATATTTTCATTAACTATTTTTTCTGTGGACTGTCTACTGAAGTTAAATTTTTTTCCTTGGAGCGCAATCTATTCAATTCCAAAGCTCCATTATTAATTACCTACAGCAGGGATATGAGGCACACACTAGACTCATCAGTGGTTTTTTTTATAGTAGCAATGTCCAGACTGCATCTACATAATCAAGCCAATACAAGCAGGCAAGGACAACCCTGTTCTCTTTCAACTTAAATCAGTTACATTTTCACTTTTTTTGTTTTTATAAAATCTTCAGCATTTGGGGGAATCTTTTACAATATTTTAAAAATTTGAATAATATAAAACAGACTTATAGATAATTTTCATATGTTAACCTGTGATTCACAGAGAAAAAATTACAATGGGTTTCATGATAGTTGCTTGCCTTATTTTTTAGCATATGAAACCCATGCAGGTTAAAAAATGGGTCCTCGGATCTCCCAACTAGTAGTGAGTTAATTTGAACACACAAATACTGATATCAAGAGGTGTTTCCACTTTGCTGTGTGCATGGTCTACAGTGTCTACCAAAGCACATTGGTACCAGATAGATGCATAGTATAAAATATATGGGCACAATTATCTATAAACTATAAAATGTCATCATGGTATGTATATATTGGAAAATACCAAAAATCACATATGAACAAACATCATAGGAGTACCAGTGGTTCTCAAACAGCTAAAAATTACTTCATTGAAATAATCCCTTCTAAGATGTAAATGCTTTTATTGGAAGAATTTATTTATCCAGTGACAATCTTATGAACCTTCCAATGACTTAAAAATGATTGAGAGTTTATCATAAAAGTTTATACTTGACATAAAAATTCCTCCTGAAAAACATCTTTCCTGTTATCATATTCAGTATTAGAAACTGGAATTAGCTGAAAATACAGACAGAGAGAATAAGGCAAGGGACTCTTGCTTGGAGACCACAAACTTCTTATGAGGACCTAGGAAAAGCTCAGGGTAAAGTAATGTCTAAATCAGTGACTGAGAAGCATGGTGGTGGAAAAGGTTTTCTGTGGGAGAAAATCACGGAGTACTAACTAGGTTAAAAGAGTAGTCTCAGTGCAAATATTTGGATAATTCATAGGCAAGATTCACCATGTTCATTTGGGCACAATTTGCTGATTATTAAATTTGCTGTCATGCCATACTAGAATATCATCCATGTTTCTCTGTGCAAAGATCAATCATTCCTGAGAATAATTGTAATACACTGTCAAATCACCTAAGACTCTTCTCCTCAACTAACTTAGTAGGGATCAAGGACTACCTGTACTTCAAAGTCCTATTTTAGATATTTCTTGTAGTAAATTTACCTTGAGCAATACTCAATTACATGATAAGAACATTTTGAGGTGATTTTACAGTGCATTCTCATTCTTAGGAAGGATTGATGTTTGCCCAGACAGGTATATCTTGTTGCAAATATAAACATGAAGAATTTTAAATGTTTCAGGGATAGAGCTTTTTCTTCATCTCTTATCAAAATATAGCACCTACAATGTTTCCAGATACCTGGCTGGGTCACACACATAATTTTATTCTTGGAAATTAGTCCACAGAGCCTTGAGAAACCTCAGCCAGCTGAAAACAGGTCAGAATTAGATCATAAACCAACTGTGAAAAAGGTCATTGAGGGACTGTCATTAAAGGATTGTCATAAAGTTCAGAACAGAATGAAGGTAAACATCCGTACAATGTATGAATAGTAAACACATGTGTATGTGTTTATTTCTGAAACACAATAAATAATAATAAGCAGCTTATAAAAATTTTGGAAAAAATCACACTTCAAGAATAGCAAGTACTTTAAGAATCAAAGAGGTAAAAGTTAAAGTAATAAAATATGATTTCCTAACATTACATTTAAGATAAGAATTTGTGTTCAGTTGCATTAAAATAGTGGAATTCCTAGTAAATATTTATAACTCAGATAGAAAGAGAATCCATAATGTTTTCCCGCAAATCAGAATTTAAACTACATATAAAAATGTTTTGTTATATAAATAATTGCTTCTTTAATAATGCTGAAAGTATGTTCAAGAAAAATCCTGGGACACTTTAGAAAAATGTCATTTGTAATCAAAAAATATTTTAATCCATTAAACTCAGTAGAACAAACTGCACAGTTAATACCTTCCTCAGAAGAGACCCCTTAATAGGTTACAGAAAGTCCCTCATGTCGTTTAGATATTCATTTATGACAGATAATTAGTCATTAGTTTTTAATCAAGGTTGAAAGATAGACGGATATAAGATTGAAGTCTGACTAGAAGCCAACATCCAGGTGAAATATTAAATATGAAAAGTGTTAACCAGCAATAAAAAAAAAGACCTTGTCATGCCTCAGGCCAATAAAATGTTTATGACACACTTACTGGCTCGTCTCAAATACTGCAAGAAAAGAAATATGGCTATACTTTCAAGAAGATTTTGACATTGAGTCCTCATCAAAACTTAAAAAATTGCAAAGACTGTCAAGTTTACAAACTGAATGTTAGACAATCATTATGCAAACATACTGAATGTTACACAAGAAATTTCACAATGAGGTTAGATTACAAGTTATGAAAATTCATTGATTAAGTAAAAGTTTTATCCACATTATTTAGCAGCATAACAAAAGTGACTACAAAATCAAAGTGGTGTTGGATCATATTATTATATTTTATTATAAGTAATTCTATTACTTTGTGTTGAATTGTGCTTCACTCTTAACATAATTATAGTATGGGTAAAAGATTGTTATCATTTAAAAAATTCAGAGACCTGGATAGTATCAACTTCATCATCTTGGTCATTATTGCCAACTTTAATGTTGATGTGCCTCAGTTTCTTAAAATATATTTAATACAAAATTTTGTAATACTTTGTGACTTTCTAAACATATTTTATAAATCACTGTTTGGTGCTGATCCTATAAGAATTGTCAGGAGTATAATATTCTCAACTCTATATGTAAGCATAGTTTCTTTTATTTACTTCCTGTCTTACCAAACAAGTAGAAAAATTTTGAACTTTAAGTGAGATAGTTTTGTTTGACTGCCAACAGCAATGTTAGGATTCAGTCACCACTGTGGCTTAATTTAGTTGCAATCAGGAGGGTCTTTTCTCAAAAACATTTAAGTGTTTAGTTAGATCTGTGTTCTGAGCTATTCTCACCTCGTGGGTAGTACCTATGAAATAGACTGTATGAAGATATTCCATAACCCAGTCATTACTGAAATATTTGTGATTTTCTTTCGTCAAGTATAAAATTTTATGTTCTTCATTATGGTTGAATCCATCACATGAGATTCATGGAAATGCTAAGACCACATCATTCTAATCAATTCTGGAAAATAATTTCGGTGGGTATTATTGATTTTAAAATATAAAAAGAATCTAGATTAATGTGCAAAACTCTTATAGAGCAAACTGTGAGATAATGAAAATTAGAAGAAGGTAAAGATGGAGATAAGAATACTGAAAGAAAACAAAAGATTTTCCATCCATCTTTCATGATAAAATTTTCTTCTCTTATGATGAGAATAGAAAGGCTAGATTAAGAAGGAATCAGAAGTGCTGGTCAGTGGTGGTGCACACCTTTAATCCGAGGTAGGTAGGGAGATCTCTGAGCTTGAGCTCAGCCTGTTCTACAGAGTGAGTTCAAGGACAGCCAGAGCTATACAGAGAAATGGTGTCTTGGAAAAAGGTAAAGAATGAATGAATCAGAAGCAATACTGTGATATAGAAAACACCATGCATACCCATAGACAGGAAATCCTTACAATGTTAAAGGGAGAGTGAGACAGTTGTATTCTGTTCCCTTGCTAACAGTTGACAGTTCATGTACAAGAAAACCTCCTAGAAATCTAGAGTTAAATTGACCTTTGTCTTCATTAGGTCAAACCTGAGTGTTGAGATCTAATGATATAACAGGAGGATGGGCAACAGGAAATACAAAGATGACGTAGATATGGTGCAGAATAAAGGCTGTTCACCTCTGTGTATCAGACTCTACAGCAGAGCAGTTGAATGATGTCTTTTTGGGCAAATAAGCCTAATCATTGTCTTACACTTTATTCTCGAAAAAGTGACTTAACTGTTCCAGCAATCTGATCTTTAGTCATGAGATTAAACTCAAGAGTTCACCGATGCATTATTAGAAAGGAAACTAGAAGGGTAAGTAGACCACCAAATGGTAAGGTGCAAGTGAAAATCAGCAAATGCCCTGCTTGAATACATGCTATGTAAGAGTGTGAACAGTTAATGGAAACTGGACGCTCGATACTATGGTGGAAAGGAAACAGTGCTGCAATTAACTGGACTTTTGGATATCCCTCAAGAAGACTAATTATAGCCAGTAAAGACATAGTGTGAATCATTCTGTTGCACTGTGGGTGCATGTCATACCACAGGACACAAGGTTATTTTCCGATAAATCATAGGTGAAACCATTTTCTGCCACTATTGAGTTCAATAACACCACTTCATCTACTATACAACAGCTGCTTAGAAACCTGCTGCTATTTTGTTCAGGTTGAAATCAGTACTTTGGATCTATGCTGTCCCTCTCTTCTATGCTAGTGGGCTGGTTGTATCCTAGCACTTTTCAGCTTTGGTTATGATTCTTAAGAAGAGCCTGTAGGAGGCATTGATATCACAAACTGAAATCTGATCTCCGTTTCAGATCCTCTGCCATAGCTTATGGAGTTTCAGTACTTCCTAGGGCTTTTAATTTGGTTTAAAGCTACATATCTCAGTGACACATTACATTCTAAGTCTGCCAAAGGACATATGGGGCACAAGCTTATTTATTTCTTACTCCTTTTCTGACTGTGGTTAATAAGGAACAACTCTAATTGAGGATAGCTCTTTGATCCCTTGTAGCATATTGCTTTGAGGTAGTTTATTATAGCTGTTAAAAAGAAGCTGTAAAGACACAGATCCTAATAAAACATCTTATTTGGTTAAACATTAGGGCAGTTCTTCACTGGCTGTTAATATTTGTTTTCCTCATAAAGTTATTCTTGGATCTCAGATTTCACAGGATGTAGCCAGTTTAATAAAATAAAAATTCTAATTATGAAGATATTTGACACTGTCATTATTACTGAGATAGGGAATGAAAGAGATGACCCAACTATAAACACCAGTAATGAATTTTTATGCCATGTGCCAAAAGAAGACAGTTCATTTTATTCAAATTGTTGAAAATGTGTAGAACTTATATGTGAAGGTTTTCTTTAATTGTCAAATTGGTAGAACCTAGAGTCAGGAGGGAAGAGTTTCAGTGGGAGATTGTTATATTGGCTTGACCTGTGGGCATGTCTATAAGGGATTGTCTTTGATTAATTGATGTGGGAAGACCCAGTCCACTGTGAGCAGTACCATTCCCTAGGCAGGGAGCCCTGACCTGTGCAAGAGTAGAGAACTATATCTGGGGCCAAGAAAACAAGCAAGTCAGAATGCATGCCACTCATTTCCCTTGGCTCTTAACTACCAGTGTATGTGACTAGCTGTATGAAGTACCTGCCTTGACTTTCCTACAATGATAGACTGTAAACTGAAATTGTAAAAGTGAAATAAACCCCTTTCTGTCATAAGTTGGCTTATTTGTAGCATCTTATCATAGCAAGGAAATACAACTAGGACACTAAGTAAATAGCTCTAGGGTTTGGATTTGAAATCTTCACTGGTGGTTCATGTGCTGAAGATGTGGTTCTGAACTGGTAGCAAAATTGAGAGGTTGGAAATTTCAGGACATGAGGCCTTATTGAAAAATAATTATTACTGATGTTTTGTCTCTGAGCCCCTCTCCTATCCTGGTCTCTTTCTCTATCCCTCCCCTTCTTGCTCTCTATGTGGGCTGCCATGAGTTGAACAGCATTCCATATTGTAACTACTGAACCAGAAACATCAGAGATATGTGATAATGCAAAAAAATGTCTGAAATGGGAGCCCATCTTCCCTTCTTTAAGTTTACTGTCTGGATTATTTTTGACAGACTGACAGAAATAGAAAAAATTGTTACAATGGACTAATAAATATTTGTGCAAGGTGTTCATAATAACAATTAGATACTATCAAGTTATATAGGCTGGTAATAAGTTGCCTGTGGCTTCATTGATTTTTAAGGAAAAAAGCTATAGTCTAAAAAATAGATAATATAATTAGTGTAGGTACGAAACCGGCACTGCTGCCTGGAGTAGAAATTAAAGAATGCACATAAAACATAAGAAGTGTCCACAGATGAACAGATAACCAGGTCACAGACTTGAGAATGAGATCAATGCAAAAAATCATAGGGTATTCGAGGACTAAATATCAGTCTCCAGGGATATAGAAGTTGCTACAATGACAAGGGATGCCGTTTCTATCAAGGATGGGAAACAAAATGGCATTTCCTATAGCTAGAAGATTTCCTGTGTCCCAGCCGGCTGGTGGTCAGGACAAATCCCTGTCACCTGCCAGTCCTGCAGCCGCTTGGACCCAAGTAAACACACAGAAGCCTATATTAATTAAAACTGTTCGGCCAATAGCTCAGGCCTACCACCGACTAGCTCCTACATTTAAACTAACCCATAATTCCTATTTATGTTTAGCCATGTGGCTTGGTACCTTTTCCCAATTCTGCCATCATATCTTGCTTCTTCTATCTCTGGCTGGTGACTCCTGACTCAGCCTACCTGTTCCCAGAATTCTCCTTTCTCTTTGTCCAGCCTATACTTTCTGCCTGGCTACTGACCATCAGCATTTTATTTATTACCCAATCCACAGCAATTTCCTATCACTTTCTCAACATAGAAAACACTGTAAATAGGTTGCTTTCCTTTCATTCGATGTTAGGTCCAGAATTATATTTCCTCTCCTGATAGCAAGCAACAACTTTGACTAACAAGTAGACACATATTTATCTGTCAGATACATATACAAATTCTTTATAAAGGACAAGTAGATAGATAATTCCATAAACAACAGATACAAAAACATACCAACACAGGCATGTAATGGTTGCTCCAGAAAAATATGGCTACCTCAAATGAATTGTTAAAAGAATATAAAATTTCAATTCTATTTTATTTCATCTTGTTACCCTTTCTACATAACAAAAACAGTAAACTAATCACAGAAACATGACAATTTACTTCTCTCTTGTCTCACTAATTTCTAAGCAAGTTTTGCTCAGAAAGTACTTGCCCCACATCTTGTAGGTTCCAGTCACTATTCTCCTGCAGTAGCAACCCCACCCCTTTCAGATTCCTGAGATCAGTCACAGCCATTGTTACTTATTTATTTATTCATTTTTATTTACTGATTTTTTTGGTCATTCTGGACATAAAACCCATGATAAGCATAGGTTCTACTTTGATTCTCAAACCCCAGGTTAAAAGCTATATGTACTATCAATTTAGGCAAGCTATGCCTTTTTAAAGGGTATTTTAAAAAGACATTCATTAAATTTGTCATCAAATGGCTAAATCCAAGGTGTCAAAAGTCTTTTATAAATTAAGCTCTAGCATACTCTTCAACACACACACACACACACACACACACACACACATATATATATATATAGAGAGAGAGAGAGAGAAAGAGACATGTACCCCCCACAGAGATACTTATTCTTTAATGTAATAATTGATGGCTGTTTATTAATCAAATTTGAAAAACAAATTTGTGCAAGGGCCATGCTAATCTTTGTATCTGTCCAATTTTAGTATATGTGCTTCTGAAGCAAACACAGAAGTAAGGGTGTATGATTAAGCCTTATGAAAACTTACTAGATTATAAGTTAATTACACACACACACACACACACACACACACACACACACACACACCCCTTTGGTCAGAGATACTCTGCACGGGTAGACTACTGCTCCCAGAAGACATGGGTCATTTCATGAAAATTCTAAGTTTTAGGCAGTGAACACCTCCCTATAAGTTATTAGTCAATGGGACTCCTGAGACACCCCTGACAACACAGGCTCTTAAAAGACCCTACACTGAAAACACTAAGCTCTTCAGTTTTAGAACACAGAAAAATCAGTCTCAAACTGAGGAGAAAACTCTTTTTTCTACCTAGCTTCCAGAGTGCTGGCAAGTGCTATGCAAGCATTGCGGGGGAGAAAAGACATGCATAGTCTGTGGTAGTTTGAAGAATGGCCCCCATAGGCTTATATATTTCAATGCTTAGTCATTAGAGTATGGTGCTTCTTGATAGGGATTAGTAGGTCTGACCTTGTTGGAGGAAGTGCATCACTGGGGATGAGCTTTGAAGTTTCAGGGGCCCAAGCCACCCAGCCTCTCTCTCTCCCTTCCTGCTGCCTGCAGATCAGGATGTAGAATTCTCAACTTCTTCAGCACCATGTCTGCCTGCATGCCACCATGCTCCCCACTGTGATGACAATGGACTAAACCTCTGAAACTGTAAGCCAGCCCCAATTAAATGCTTTCTTTTATAAGAATGGCCATGGTCATCATGTCTCTTCACAGCAGTAGAACACTAACTAAGACATGGTCTTACTCAGCACTGGTTTCTGAACACTACAATCTTGATTTGCAAAGCAAATTGCATACACTGATGTAATATATGGACACTGTTAAGAGAGTAATCAGATTGTATTTCTGCTCCACAGGAGGGGTTTCTGGTACTATAATTCTGGTCAAAAACCCATGACTGGGGACCTCATGGGTTAGGGTTCCTATTGCTGTGACAAAACACCATTACCGAAGAGCAAATTGGGGAGGAAAGGATTTATTAGGCTTTACCATTAACATTGCTGTTCATCACTGAAGGAAGTCAGGACAGGAACTCAAAGAGGTCAAGACTCCCAAAGCAGGAGCTGATACAGAGGCCATGGAAGGGAGCTGTATACTGGCTTACTCAGCCTCCTTTTGTATAGAACACAGGACCAGGAGCCCAGGGATGGCATTACCCACCATTGGATAGGTCCTCTCCTTTGGATCACTAAATGAGAAAATGCCTTACAGTTGGATCTCATCAAGGCATTCCTCAACTAAGGCTCCTTCCTCTGATGACTCTAGCTTGTGTCAAGTTGACACACAAAAGCAGCCAGTACAGGGCCTAAGGGAGAATCTAGTCTTACTGCTTTACTAAGTTCTCATGTTAGCAAGTTATCTTCTTAGTGTTTTTATTTATACTTATAGATGTGTGCTGCTCCTCATAACCTTGAGCCAAGAAGGTTCTTTTTTCCATTGTGTAGTAGTTATGCAATGACACATAGCTGTTTATGCTTAGTTACGATAAATGCTCAGCAATAAATGTTTCATCTATATCAAAGTCCTCCCCTAATTCAAGGCTCAGAGAATTTTGCGGTGGTGTGGATAGAAATAATATAAGAGGCTAAAGATATGAAAGATAGCTTTCAATTGCTCTTTTCTATATATGACTGATTTATAATAATTCTCAGTATCTGTGGTTGATTACATAAGACCTGCACAATATGAAGTCTGTAAGCAATTACAACATGGATGGAGGAGGAAGTCCTAAGGCCCCATACTTAACTCAAGGGCTGTTGGCACTTGATAATTGCTAAGGGAGGGAGAGTTACTTTTGGGGGAGGGAATGGAGGATGGTAGGTTGTACATGTTCCATGGGTGTCTTCATACCCATTTTCACATGGTTAGCACTAATTGGATTCAAGGGACTATTGATAATTAAAAAAAAAAAAAAGTGCGGACCTGAAATAGGAAGGAAGAGAGGTTGATGGGTCTTGAGGCAGTTTGAGGTAGAAAAAGGAAGTAGGGGATGGATAAGATCAAAATAATCCTATACATGTATAAAATCCAAGAAATCACAACAATATGCTTGCCTAACAAGACTTGCATAATGATATCACCAGTTGGGATGGGAATAATTTCACAAGACTTCAACTCCTAGGTAAAGAACTTCAGGAAAATCAATGGGCAATGAGGGAAAAAGAATGAGATGTCCTTATAGACTGGACCCTTACTAAGTTATCTAATTCCAATTGGCCAGCTCAAAACAGAACTAAATGGGCTCAGAAAGAGAGAGAGACAGAGACAGAGACAAAGAGAGAGAGAGAGAAGTATTATAGAAAAAGAAGTCGTGAATCACAGAGAGAGTAGTAAGAGGAGGGGAAAGAAAGGAAGACTTAGAGGAGAGAGAAGGAAGGGTGAAAATTATGTAAATACAATGATCTAACTTATGCAATTTTAAAAATAAATTTCTACAGAGAAAATGAGGGAAGAAAACCAGGTAGGGTGGCCACAGACCTTCTCCTGCCTCTTTGTTCCCCCAGGCCTAATATCTCAGTCTAGTCCCGAATACTGCACTAGAATGCCACCTAAAGTCTCCCCAGCTCCAGACTTCCCATATCTTCTGTGGACACCAAAGACCATCCTCTCCTAACCTCACCTCCTCCACTTGTCATGAAACCCAGACCCCAACTCCGGTAGACAACCCCTGTTATTCCAAGGGCTGCTCTCCCAGAGTAACAAGTAGTCGAAAGGTTGACCCACACCTCTCCTACTGCTCCTGAGATCCAATCCCCCAGTCTCCTCCCCATCTCCATAGCTGGAAACCTGCTGTGGTCTCTCTTTGCTCTCTGACCCCATCCCCAACAGATCACAAAGACTTTCTGCTCCAACCTTTCTTCCCCCAATTCATCCCAATTACCCAGCCTCCAACAGCAACAGGCATTCACTATAAAGACAACAGCAGAACAGGCCAGGAAAACAGGCAACACAAAGCCATTACACTCTTTGCAAATCCAGAGAGGAAACAGAAACCAAGGAACAAAACACCCACTCAACAAAGACAAACCTATGAATCAGCTCCTAGACCTTTATGCATCCCAAATCCAGATCATCAGATACCAGCATAAAATGCAATCAATAATAACCAGGGCAATATGTCTCCACTAGAGCCCAGTTATCCTACGACAGCAGGACCTGAATACTCCAACATAGCTGACCCACAAAAAAGACCTTAAAACAGCCTTTATGAATATGATAGAGGTCCTTAACAAGGAAATTAGTCCCTTAAAGGAATCCAGGAAACCACAAACAATTAGTTAAAAAAATAAATATAACTGTTAAAGACCTGAAACTGGAAATAGAATCAATAAAGAAAACCCAAACTGAGGGAATTCTGGAAAAAAAAATTTTGAGAACTCTAATAGGAACTAAAGAGGTAAGCTTCACCAGCAGAACACAAGAGATGGAAGAGAATCTCAGGCATGAAAGAAATGATAGAAGAAATGGATACATTGGTCAAACAAAATGTTAAATATAAAAAACACTTGACACAAAACATCCAAGAAATTAGAAACACTATAAGAAGACCAAACCTAAGAATAATAGGAATAGAGGAAGAAAAAGAAACACAAATCGAAGGCCCATAAAATGTTTTCAACAAAAGCACAGAAAAAAATTTTCCTAACATAAAGAAGGACATGAATACAAAGGTAACAGAAATATACAGAACAGAAAATAGATTGGACCAGAAAAGAAATTCCTCCACCACATAATAATCAAAACATTAAACATACAGAACTAATAAAGAATATCAAAAGATGGAAAGTAAAAAGATCAAGTAACATATAAAGGCAGACCTATTAGAATTGCATATGACTTCTCAAGAAAGACTCTAAAAGCTAGATGTGCTGCAGATATAAGAGATGACAAATCCAAGTCTAGACTACTATACCCAGCAAAACTTTCAATCACGGTAGATAAAGAAAATAAGATAGTCCATAATAAAGTCAAATTTAAACAATATCTACAAACCAAGCCCTATAGAAAGTGCTAGAAGGAAAATTCCAACCTACGAAGGTGAAAACACATGTACACATGAAAATATAGAAAAAACATAATCTCACACCAGCAGGATTTACAAAAGAGAAACATACACACCAACAACAAAAATGAATGGGAATCAACAATCATTGGTCATTAATATCTCTGAATATCCTGAGACCTCATGACCCAACAAAAAGACACAGAATAACATAATGGATGTGAAATAGAATCCATTTCTCTGCTGCATCTAAGCAACAAACCTCAACATTAAGATGGACAATACCTAAGGATAGAGGGTAGGAAAAACCTATTCCAAGAAAATGAACCTTAGAAGCAACCTGGTGTTGCCATTTTAATAGGTAATAATATAGACTTCAAACCAAAACTAATCAAAGGAGATAAGAATGAATGCTAAATACTCATCAAAGGGAAAATCCACCAAGATGGCATTCCAATTCTTAACATCTATATTCCAAACACAGGGGCACACAGTTTGTAAAAGGAACACTACTACAACTTAAATCATACATTGACCCTCACACACTGATAATGGGAAACTTCAATACCCACTCTCACCAATGAACAGGTCGTCCAGACAAAAACTAAACAGAGAAATACTGGAACTAACAGATATTATACACCAAATGAACCTAACAGAAATTTACAGAACATTTCACCCCAAAACAAATGAAGATACCCTCTTCTCTACACCTCATAGAATTTTTTTTTTCAAAATTGACCACACACTTGGACAGCAAGCAAGTCTCAACAGATAAAAGAAAATTGAAATAACTTGGTGCATCTTATCAGACCACCATGGGATAAAGCTGGATATCATCAACATCAGAAACAACAAAAAGCTTACAAAACTAATGGAAACTCAAAAATTCTCCACTGAATGAAAAAAAAAATGAATCAAGACAGGAACAAAGGAAGAATTAATGGCTTTCTAGAGTCAAAGGAAAATGAATATACGGCATATCCAAACTTACAGGACACAATATAGCACTAAGTGCCTACATACAAAATTAAAGAGATCTCATGTTAACAGCTTAATCACACATTTGAAAGCTCTAGATCAAAAAGAAGTCATCACAGTCAAGAAGAGTAGATGGTAAGAAATAATTGAACTGAGGGATGAAATCAATAAAAGAGAAGCAGAGAACAATACAAAGAACCAATGAAACAAAAAGTTGATTCTTTGAAAAACCAACAAGATAGAAAAACTCTTATCCGAACTAACTAAAAGACCAAGAGAAAATATTCAAATCAACAAAATCACAAACAAAAGGGGAGACATAACAACAGATATCTAGGAAATTCAGAGAATCATAAGGATATACTTTAAAAATCTATATGCCACCTAACTGGAAAAAATATAAAAGAAATGGATAGTTTTCTCAATAGATATTACTTACAAAAGTTATATCAAAATCAGATAAACAATTTAAATATACCTAGAACCCCCAATGAAGTAAAAACAGCATTAAATATCTCCCAACTTAAAAAAAATCTCAGGGCCAGATGGTTTTACTGCAGAATTCTAACAGATTTCCAAAGAAGAATTAACACTATACTCCTCAAATTATTCCACAAAATAGGAACATAAAGAACATTGCCAAATACATTTTATGAGGCCATAGTTATCCTGATACCCAAACACATAAAGATTAAACAAAGAAAGAGAATTACAGACCAATTTCCCTTATGAACATTGATATAAAAATATTCAATAAAATACCTACAAACTAAATCCAAGAACACATCAAAAATGCCATCCACCATGACAAAGGAGGTTTCATCCCAGAGATGGGGGAATGGTTAAATATATGAAAATCAGTAAATATAATCCACCATATAAACAAACTGAAAGAAAGACACCACATAATCATCTCATTAGATGTAGAAAAGGTCTTTGATAAAAATCCAACACCCGTTCATGATAAAAGCCCAAAACAGATTATGGATACAAGGGACATATGTAAACATAATAAAGGCAATTTACAGCAGGCCTATAGCCAATAACAAATTAAATGAAGAGAAACTCAAAGCAATTCCACTAATCTCAGAATAAGACAAGGCTGTTCACTCTCTCTATGTGTATTGAACATGATACTTGAAGTTTTAGCTACAGCAATAAGACAATTTAAGGAGATTAAGTGGATACAAATTGGAAAGGAAGAAGTGAAAATGTCCTTATTTGCAGATAACATAATAGTATATATAAGTGACCCTAAAAATTCCAACAGGGAACTTCTAAGGCTGATAAAAACTTTTGTCAAAGTATCTGGATACAAGATTAACTGAAAAAAAATTAGTAGCACTCCTGGATACAAATGACAAATGGACTGAGAAAGAAATCAGGGAAAGATCACCTTTCACAAAAGCCTCAAATAACAAAATATGCTAGGGGTAACTCTAACCAAGCAAGTGAAAGACTTGTATGATAAAAACTTAAAGTCTTTGAAGAAAGTAATTGAATGAAGTTTCAGAAGATGGAAAGTTCTCCCATGCTCATGGATCAGTAGAATTAACATAGTTAAAACGACCATTTTGCCAAAAGCAATCTACATATTCAGTGCAATCCATAGCAAAATTTCAGAAGAATTCTCTACAGACTTTAAAAGGATAATCCTCAACTTCATATGAAAAATCAAAACACCCAAGATAGCTCAAACAATCCGGAACATTAAAGGAACTGTGAGAGGCATCAGCCTCCCTGATTTTAAGTTGTACTACAGAGCTATAGTAATAATATAATAATAATAAACCCTCATGGTATTGGCATAAAAACAGACATGTTGATCAATGGAATCAAAATAAAGACACAAACCCAGACATAAATGAAAGCACATAGAAACACCTGATTTTTGAAAAACAAGCCATATATACATGCTAGAAAAAAGTCAGCATTGTCAACAAATGGTGCTGGTCAAACTCAATGCCTGCACATAAAAGAAGGCAAATAGACCCATATCTATCACCCTGAACAAAACTCAAGGCCAAGTGGATAAAATACCTCAACATAAAACCAGATACACTGAATGTGACAGAAGGGAAAGTGGGGAATAGTCTTGAACTCATTGACACAGGAGACTACTTCCTGAATAGAACATCAATAGTGTAGACACTAATATAAATAATTAATAAATAAATGGGACCTCATGAAACTGAAAAGCTTCTGTAAAGCAAAGAACACTGTCGAACAGACAAAGCAGCAGCCTACAGAATGGAAAAAGATCTTTACCAAGTCTACATTCGGCAGAGGACTGATATTCAAAATATATAAAGAACTCAAGAAACTTGGTCTCAAAAAAAAAGCAAATAATGGAGGGATCTAGAAAAAATCCTCCTGAGTGAGGTAACCCAAACTCAGAAAGACAAACATGGTATGTACCCACTCATAGGAGAATACTAGTTGTGGAACAAGGATGACTGGACTGCTACTCACAACACCAGGGAGGCTACCTGGATAGCAGGACCCCAGGAGAGACACGGGGATCGCCCAATGACGGAGAAATGGATGAGATCTACATGAACTGTCTGGACGTGAGTGGGGGTGGTGAGGGGCGGGGGGCGAGGGAATGAGAACTTGGGGGAGCGGGAGGTCCCAACTGGATCAAGAACAGAGAGGGAACACAAGGAATGTTCGTGAGAGATGAAGACCACATGAGAATAAGAAGAAGCAGAGTGCTGGAGAGGCCCACAGAAATCCACGGAGATGCCCCCACAATAGACTGCTGGCAATGGTCGAGAAATAGCCCGATCAGACCTACCCTGGTGATAGGATGGCCAAACACCCTCATTGTCGTGCTAGAGGCCCCATCCAGTGACTGAGGCACTCAGGAGGCAGACACAGGCAGATCTGTGTAGGTTCGAGGCCAGCCTTGTCTACACATCAAGTTCCAGGACAGGCTCCAAAGCTACACAAAGAAACCCTGTCTCAAAAAACCAAAAAAAGGAAATATCAAAAAAAAGAAAGAAAAGAAAAGAAAAGGAAAAAGAAATGCTCAATATTCTTAGCCATAAGGGAAATGTTAATTAAAACTGCTTTGAGATTCTATCTTACACTTGTCAGTTATGTCTAAGATCAATGACATACTTACACATGTTGAGCTGTCGTATAAAGCTGGATATTTTGTTATGCTTGAAGTATTTTGGCAGTATTTCTTTGATCTAGGGTAAAACCAAATACTACTGGTCTAAAAGAAAGACATCAATAAAACTATTCCTCATGATATTCTGCTTTACTCATATATTATTGACTTATCAGTCATCATCAGAAAGGCTTCCTCCTACAGGACATGTGAACAGATGTAGAGACTGACAGCCAGACATGATGTAGAGAGAGTCTACGTTGCAGGTTTCCATCAAATCCCTCTCCTCTGAGCTCAGGGAACCTAAAGAAGAGGAGGCATAGGAGTGTAAGTGGGGATGGAAGAAAGCAGGAGAACAAGGCCATCTGAATCTACTAACAAGGCTCATATGAGCTCAGAAACGGAAGCAGCAAGCACAGGGCCTGGGAGTGTCTGCAACAGGTCCTCTGAGTACATAGTATAGCTATTAGTTTGGCATTTTTATGGGACTCCTGACTATGGGTCTCTGACTCTTTTGTCTGCTCTTGAAACCTCATTTCTGCTGTTGGGTTGCCGTGTCCAACTTTGATACGATAGATTTCCCTCATCTTCTTATTTTTTTTGTCATGTTTGGTTGTTATCTCTTAGAAGCCAGTTCTTTTCTACAGAGAGTTAGAAAGGAAGTGAATCTGGAGGGGAAGGGATGTGAGGAGGAACTGGGAGGAGTAGAGGAAGGGGAAACCACAATGAGAATATATTGTAATTTTAAAGAATCTATCTTCAGTAGAAAAGAAAAATGAAAATCCAACTAATTTCTAATATTAGAACATAGATCTTAGCCACACACTACATTAAACAGTTCTAGATTGTGAAAAACTTGAGAAATTGTATTTGTATCACTTGGTATGTGCCTGATGCATTACAGGCGTTCACTAAAATATATAATATGTATATATTGAATATGAGCAACCTGTTATTAGCTATATTTTGTGAACACAAAAGTAAGAGTAACAAATTGCTGTATTTCAAGATTCAGAGAGAAATTGGTTAAGACCTCCACTCCTCAAATAAGTGATAATTCTCAAAAACACACAGAGGAATAATTTAGGGAAAGAATTTCCAAGGGATAAAGAGCAACACAGGTCTAACTTTCACAGTTGTAAAATTGCCTAACAAACTGACAAGTTCTTCTACTAACTACTCAAATCACAATGTGCAAATTAACCAAGCCTCAAAGTATGACCATCTCTAAGTCAATCTGGACATTGTGTTACTTTATCAGATTGGTGACTACCTTAAGTGTCATCACAGAACCTTCATCCAATTACTGATGGAAGCTGATGCAGAGATCTACACCCAAGCACTGGACCAAGCTCCGGGAGTCATGGTAAAGAGAAGGAGGAAGGATTATATGAGCAAGGATGGGTGGATCAAGATCATGATGTGGATACCCTCAGAGCTCTTGGGAGCTCACGGACTCTAGACTCACAGCTAGGGAGCATGCATGGAACTGACCTAGGCCCTCTGCATGTGGATGATGGTTGTGTAGCTTGATCTGTTTGTGGCCCCTAGCAGTCAGACCAAGATCTGTCCCTGATGCATGAGCTGGCTTTTTGGAACCTATGCCCTATGGTGGGATGGCTTGCTCAGCCTTGATGCAGCGGGAGAGGAGTTTGGTCCTGCCTCAACTTGGTATGCCATGCTTTGTTGACTCCCATGGGAGGCCTTACCCTTTCTGAGTGGATGGGTTGAGTAGAAAGAAGATTTGGGGGGAGAGAACAGAATAAGAGGAGGGAGGGGAAACTGTAGTTGGTATGTAAAACAAATAAAAAATTTAATAAAAAAACATAAGAAGGTAAAAATTCTAATTTGGTGTCTGTACGAGGTCATCTGCTCATTTTATATGTATTAACCAAGGATCACATTCTGTCACGGGCACTAATGTCGGATGCTGAACATTCCATACTGAGAAATTCTACCCTTGTTTTAAGGAAGGTTCCAGTTCAGTAAAAATGTGTGATGGATCTGTGATCAGTACATTAGTTACTGTTTGATAGTTCTGAGAAGATGGAGAGGCCCCTTAATCTCTACAAGCTGCTTTTCTTAAGGATAGACAAAGCTTTTCTTTGGATAATAACAGCAATTTTATTATCTTGAAACCTTAATTATGTTTGGGGGAAAGTTCAATATCTATTCTAACAAAGGAACTATTCCCTCTTTAACAGCCATATATCTTCAAAGAACAAAATATTCAGTCCTTCAATGCAGCATAGTATCAAGAAACTTTATACAATGTACAGTGAAAATTATAATTATTATATATTTAAAGAACCAATAAATGCTAAAAAATCAGAATTTTTAAGCTATATAATAAGCTAAATGTGTACAAAAGCTGTTTTTCCATCCATTTGAAAAATCGATGCCATCAAATCACGTGTTTGAGGCTAGCCTGGGAGAATTTGAAAGCTCCTGTCCAAAAACACAATTTTTTTTAATGTGTGGGGAATCAAACTCTATGTTAGATTGCTTTCCTAGGATGTGAAAGCTTCTGAGTTTCATCCCTAAAAGCATACATAAAATCACTTAAAAAGGGAGACCTTACCTTCTTGTAGGAGGGAATGGGGAGTGGGTTGCGGGGAGGGAGGCTGGAGGGGCAGGAGGAGGGAAGAGGGGGATCTGTGATTGGTATGTAAAATGAACAAAAAAATTCTTAATTAAAATAAAAAAAAAACTGACCTCTATGTCAGCCCCAAGAAATGTTTTCCAAATGCATATCCCTATGTGTGTTTCAAACACATGAATGAGTGTAGCACTCCTGTTTCTCTTTGATCAATATAGCTATAATAGTTGGAAGAATTCCCAATTAAATCCAAGGGAAGATTCTTAACATTGATGCCACACTAAGATATCCAGCGAACAATCCTTCCTCTCAGGACAGAAGTACACCAAAGATGTTATCTGGCACATCCATCGCCACATACAGTTATTTACCACATATAATAACCAGAAATAGCCAGGCAGCAGTGGCACATGCCTTTAATCCCAGCACTCGCGAGGCAGAACCAGGCAGATCTCTGAGTTCAAGGCCAGTCTGGTCTACAGAGCGAGATCCAGGACAGGTGCCAAAACTACACAGAGAAACCCTGTCTTGAATAAAACAAAAACAAAAACAAATAACCAGAAATAAGTGACGTCATGACCAGGTTCTGTCCGTCAGCCCCTTTCTCACTGTCTCTGGCATAACAATAGCAACACATTATCACCAAGAGACAGCATGGTATCTAGCAACAGTTCTCCCTAAATGTTTTCCTTTCCATTATTTTCTGTTGACTTTTATTTCTGAACTAGGAACAACATTCTATTTAATGTACTATGTTCCCTCTGACCAAGCTATATGTGGTAGAATGAAGGACAATTCAGCAAAATGTTGCTTAGAGCAGGCAGGGGCTGCTTGCCAGGAAGACAATGTACTTCTTGGTTTCAAGCTTTGGCTTGAAGTTGTGTCCTCTGGCATGCTATGTTT
>CABHPQ010156586.1:0-14013 GCA_902168405.1 Peromyscus aztecus | reverse complement strand
AGTGTTGGGATTATAGGAGCACACAACCACATCTGGCTATTTTGGGCGGGGGGAGGGACTGGGAGGAGTCTAGTATCGACTCAGGTTAGACTTATGAAGCAAGTGACTTTACTCACTGAGCCATCTTGCCATCCCCCAAATGCAAATTTTTTGAGAACAAACATCAGACCGCAGGAGAGAAATTCCATGTGAAACCTTATGTGATGAATTTCAGTCAGAATGAAGCAACACCAAAATTATCTTCACAGAGATTTGAGGTCCTTGGGTAAGAGCACTTGAACCAAAGTCATGAAGATTCAAGTCTACCTAACTAGCATACATGTAACTAAAAAAAGTCTGGTGTGACTGGTGCTGTACACAGCTGTAACCACAGCTCTGTTGAAGGTAGAGACTGAAGGATGGTTGGGGCTTTGCTGGCTGTCAGCCCAGTTCCAGTTTCAGTGAGTAACCCTGTCTCAAGGGAATAAGGAGGAACATGACAGCAGGTACCAGATGCCCTCCTCTGACTTTTACACACACACACACACACACACACACACACACACACACACACACACACAGAGTCTTCAGGCTATGTGTATATATAACACACAGAGAGTCTTCAGGCTATGTGTATATATAACATATACATGTATATGTATATATATATATATATATGTTATATATATATAAGTGAATTTGCATTTAAAATTGAGTCCTATTCTCAAAACATCTGGTTTTACACACAAGTGCACATATACAAATATTCCAAGACATGAACAAATGTGAAACATTTGGACTCAGGCTTTTCAGATAATAGATACTTAACCTGCACACAGTTTTGGCAAGATAGCATTATAGTGTAGTTACTTAGCCTCGCTTTCCTTCCGATCTCATCTGAAACAGCAATACCAGTAAAAAGCTTTCGGAGATCTGCTCTGACTGTGGAGATCAGTGATGAAAACCTGAGCCTCACAGGACCTTCCAGTCTGCTTGATGTGTGATCGCCATAGTTGGGAGAAGCAAAACTACAGAATTTTCTCCCTTCCCCCACCCCTCCTTTCTCTGTACCCTGCCCTCTGTGTTGTGTGTATGTTGATGTGTTCATTTCTGAGTAATGATGAAAAAATTGTACTACTGCACTTTGAAAATGAAAAGATTTCTACACTTGACCTGAGCTCAGAATTAAGAAAATAATGGCTACCTAGAGTTTTGTGTAAAACTGAAATGAATAAGATCCTTAAAGCAATATCTTTCTCATTCCTGAGTCTATGGGAGGTTTGGAAATATGCCTCTTACAGGAACTTGACTATTGATAAATTAGTAATTTTTTGATTACTTATAGCTTTTCTCCATTTGGTTTTATGTTACCATTGTTTGTTTGCTTTCATTTAATTAAAAGAAGCTGAGGGAATGATAAGATGTGAGGAACGGAGAGAAAAAATACAATGAATATTATTTTCTTTTGTAGAACCGACGGACTGTGGCATCTGTTAAGAATGACCCTCCCCCAAGAGATAATAGAGGTGAAGTAAAACATTATCCCTTAATCTTGACTACTGACATTTAGCATGGCCTTGATGAGGTATATCAAAAGTAAATATCACCCTTGGTGTTATCTGTTTAAACTGTGGCTGATTTTAAGATTAGTATTCCTGATTTCCTAGTATCCCAGTAGCATTAATAATTTCTCTTTTGTTTAAGAAATATGAGCTAGTCATGGTGAGACATGCCTGTAACTTGAGCACTCGGGAGGCAGGAAGATCCCTCCAAGTGGAAGCCAGTCTGGTCTATGTAGGGAATTCTAGGCTAACAGGCTACAAAGCAAGACTCAATAAAATAAAGCAAAAAAAAAATTCAAAAATGTATGTGGTGAATGGAAACTCAACAAAGCATGTAGTTTTTATTCATCTCACTCGATTTTCACAATTGAGGACATTAGAGAAAGGAGACACAAGAAAGGAGTCAGGTGGCTGATGATGCCACAAGGATGAATTCATTATCACTGGTTTTTTAATTATTTATTTATTTTCATTTTGTGCACATTAATTTTTTTGTGTGCATGTATGTCTGTGAAGGTGTCAGATTCCCTGAAATAGGAATTACAGGCAGTTGTGAGCTGCCATGTGAGTGCTGGGAATTGAACCCAGGTCCTCTGGAAAAGCAGCCCATGCTCTTAACCACTGAGCCGTCTCTCCAGCCCCATTATCACTGGTTTGGTTATAATTTTCTGACTAAGCGGCTTCTAGAAACTTTTAACGGTTAACTTTGGAGTTGGCAAAAGGAAATTTGAATGGGCATAAATTATAGTTGGCTTCAAGTTTTATACATCCTGAGCCAGGACGCTGGACAAAAGTAGTTTCTCTTTTGCTGCTCAGCATTGAGACCTGCTGTACAGTTGTAGGTCTCTGTGTAAGTGGATGTGGTATAAGATGGGCCAGAGAAGAGATGAGAAGGAGAGAGTAGAAAGTCCTCTCATTACCACCCTTCAGTCTCTGGAGAACTTAGATTGCCTGGGGAATTTTCTGGGCCTTTTGCATGGGTGCGTGCATGTTTGAGACAGGATCTCTGGAGCCCAGGTTTGCTTTAATGTGATATGATAGACAGCTGAGAATGATCTTGAGCTCCTGACCTTCTAGACTCTCTCCAGTGCTGGCATCACACATGCACCACCACACCCAGCTTTCTGTTTGTGTGTTTAAGTTCCTTTTTGCATTTTAATGACATCTACAGTAGGGATATACTCTATTGAAGATTTCTATGTTGGGGAGCAAAGAATGGAATCTGAACCGTAAGGAAGGTTGGAAGGACTTTTCCATTTGTTTTCTATGTATCTGAATCATATCCGTTAAAAAAAAAATGAGAATCCCTTTATATTGCACATATAATGGGAAATGTCTTTGCATTCTGGAATTGTAAGACATGGGTTTCATGTGCATCTTTTAAAAATAAATGATTATTAAAAGTCAGTTTACCTATGGTTTTTATGTGACTAGTTTTGTAGCTAAAATCACACTGGTGGAAGTTAAATCTGTACATTTTTGTTTCTGTTTTAAGACTCATTTTCCCCATTATTTGCAACTTGCTGTAAAATCCATACAGGCCTCAGACTCAGATCTGCTGCCTGCCTCTTTCCTGATGCAACTATTACTTTGAATTGTCTTTTAGTTGTGTCAATTTACTGAATAGAATTGATCACTTTTTAGTAGTTTATACACCATTTGTAGAAAAGTTTGACAGTTTTCTAAATGTAAATTATTTATAGATTTTTTTTTTTGTTTTTAAGACGGGGTTTCTCTGTGAAACAGCCTTGCTGTCCTGAAACTAACTCTGTAGACCAGGCTGGCCTCGAACTCACAGAGATTCACCTGCCTTTGCCTCCTGAGTGCTGGAATTAAAGGCATGTGCCACCACTGCTTGGCATTTATTGACTTTTTTGAGTAGAGTCTCATTGTTACCCGGGCTTGCCTCAAACATGTATTGATCATCCTGCCTCAGCCTACCAAGCATTGAGATTATGGGTAAGAGCCATTGTGCCTGGCCTGAGTTTCAATATTTATGTATGTGACTTGGTATGTCTTTCTCTTTTACAAACATGGTTAGCTTTTAATACTGTTCTGAATTGAACTTGTTTTGTAGTGGTTGGTTCAGCACGCGCACGGCCTAGTCAGCTTCCGGAACAGTCGTCTTCTGCACAACAGAATGGTAGTGTTTCAGATATATCTCCAGTTCAAGCTGCAAAAAAGGAATTTGGACCTCCTTGTATGTAAATAACGTATCAAGGATTCAGTCATTTTAGGCATACATGTAGTCTCTCTTGGTCATCATTACAAGTTTCTAAGTAGTAAGCAATCTAAGACAAACTTGACTAGAGATTTCATTTTGCCAACAAATTTTAATTTGTATTTAGTACTTTAGGCTGTTAATTGGGTGTGTGTGTATATATATTGGAGAATAACATTTTGTGTGAGGTTACAAACAATGGTTCAATTGCTTTAATTCTGGCTAGATTTTTTTTTTTTAATGTTCGAGAAAAAAGTTATACCTCTTGATCCTTTCAATTCAAAGACCTGTGATTCTAAACCAAGAGATGACGTGTATCAGTGTGTCCGAGTCATTTCGCTTGACTCATCTGTATAATGTCCTGTTCCTACTGTTGTTAAAGCAGCTCATAAGTCAAGTTCACCTAGGTGTAATCGGCATGCTTCATTACTGTACACTTGTATATGTGTGTGCTGAATTAGTCATACAGTTCCTGTGTGTTCAGTGTCATTCTGTAAAAAAGGAAACTGTGCTTCTGCAGCTCATCCTTTCCCTTTTAGCACGTAGGAAATCAAATTGTGTTAAAGAAGTAGAAAAATTGCAAGAAAAACGAGAAAAAAGGAGATTGCAACAGCAAGAACTTAGAGAAAAGAGAGCCCAGGTTTGTAACATAAACTCAGTTTTTTTTTTTTATTTCTGAGAAAAGGGTAGATTATATCAGTGAAAATAGTTGATTTTAAAATAAGTTGAAGGAATTTCCAGCTACATAGCAAGTTTGAAACCAGTTTGGACTACTTGAGACCCCGACTCCAGGGAAAAAGAAAGAGAATACACAGACTACAGTTACTCAGGCTTGGTAGCCATGCCACCTGGTGTCCTCCGGGGGTACTTCATAATGTCCCAGTGAAGCGAGCCTCTAGAGCTCAGATGTCCCAGTGAGCTCTAGAGGCTTGCTTCACATTCTGCTGCCTAGCTGACAAGTTGGGGATCTTTTCTAAAGATGAGTAGAAGAGAAATTTCAGTGACAGTTTTAAAATCTCTCTTCAGTGTAGTCTGAATATGAATGAAAAAATCTGACTTGAGTATTAGTGATTTATTATTTATTGTAGGGAGGTTATTGACCATTGCTAGTCGTAATTTAAATAAAATCTTGTCAGTATAGAATTTGAAATAAATTACAGTCAGAATTCAATACCTTGAATTTTTTTTTAAAGATTTATTTATTTATTATGTACACAGTGAGTGTTCGGCCTGCAGGCCAGAAGAGGGCACCAGATCTCAGTGTAGATGGTTGTGAGCCACCATGTGGTTACTGGGAATTGAACTCAGGACCTCGGGAAGAACAGCCAGTGCTCTTAACCTCTGAGCCATCTCTCCAGCCCGAATTTTTTTTTTTAACTTTTTAAATATCTTGGTTTTGAGCTGCTTGTAGTGGTATACTTTTCAGCACCTGGGAGGTAGAGGCAGGAGGATAAGAGTTCAAGGTCGGCTTGGACCACATGAAAACATGACTCCAAAAAACAAACAAGCAAACAAATTATCTTTGTGTTTTAAGTTCTGTTGTATTGCTTTTTTTTTTTTTAACATCTTGGTTATCTTAGAGTTAACAAAGAGGGGAAATGAATGTAGATGAATTTATATTTATTTTCAAGACTATATTTATATTTAAAAATAGGGCATGTGTTTGTAACTAAACAGCATGCTTACACCTGCAGACCAAACTTTTCAAAGCATTCTTTAATGTTTAGAGACTAGAACCGGCATAGACAGAGAAAAAATAAATAGTAGTGCTTTGGGAAGAGCAGCAGTGATGGACAGGGTGGGTAAAGAAGGAGCCTCCTTACGGGCGTGACTGCAGGAACAGCTTCCTCGTGGTGACTTGTGCAAAGTTGATGGTATTTAGTACTGAAACATTAGATGAAGTAGTTCTGGGAGTTGGGATGTGGAATGCAGTTTCCCAGTTTCAATCTTCCTAGAGTTCCTTGCCAGTGTTCCAGAGTGCTGTTCCCATTGCTACATTTCTGACATAAGTAAATGTATTATAGGTGATTTTCTAAGTAGTTAAAGGGTAGTTTTAATGAGGAAACTTTGGAGTGTACAGGACATGGAGATTAGCAGAATTGTGTTATTTATGTGAAAGTAATCCTGAATATACTAACCTGAACTTGGAAATTACATCATAGTTTTAGTTTTAGTGTGGGTTTGGTTAACAAATGACAGTATCTGAACTGCAATTTTCAAACTATATGCAACACATACAGTATAATTATAAGTAAATAAGTACCAAATCTTGTTTTCTAATAGGATGTTGATGCTACAAATCCAAATTATGAAATTATGTGTATGATCAGAGACTTCAGAGGAAGCTTGGATTATAGACCCCTAACAACAGCTGATCCTGTAAGAGCCTTTGTGAATTATTACTCTGAAGATGTGATACTATAAAAACATTCATATTGACTAATTGCATATTGTATATGCCTGTATGGCTTTGTTTTTCCTTACAAGGTTCAGTTCCTATATTGTTAGAAAAATCACAGCTCATCTCCTTTTTGTTCATCTTCCATAGTTTTTATTATTAGAGGTCCTGCTCACATGGCTGCTCTTTGCAGGTGAAGCTTCCCTGTCCTCAGAAGGCCACACACTGGTAGTGAATAGCACAAGGAGACCTTTACAAAGGCTTTACTCTCAGTTCCAAGCTTATTTTAACTTTGGTTTGGACTATATATCCCACCACCATTCTAATTTACTGTTAACTGATTTGTTATTTTCAAATACATGTTACTCTGGCTTTAGCAGTAGTAATGGTTCTTAAGGGCTGCAATAGACCAGAATTCCAGAGCTGAAAAGTATTTTGTAGTTTCATTACCTGCTGCAGAATGAAAATACTTTTCCAAGGAAAAAAGAATACACCTGACCTAACGTATATAGAATGTTTGGCTACCAAAAGTATTTGTGTTAGGCAGTGTGTTACAAGTCCTGATAGATTTGTTATTCATAAGCTTATATTCCCATATATTTGAGGCCTTTCTACACTGCCACTACACCTATTGCATCTGAAATCATGTTTTAATTAAATCAGGCAAATGGTCAAACTCTAAAATAGGTCTGATGATAGGAAATGATTTATTCTAAGAAAGCATGAATTAATTGATTGTAAGTTTTATCTTTAAAATTGTACATAAGATTTGTCATTAATGGGGCTGTAGAGATGACTCAGCGGTTAAGAACCATCTGCTCTTTGGGGAAACCCAATTTGGGTTCTCAAGGTTTCTAGTAGCACACATGTCAGGCCCATCAACCTGTACCTCCAGCTCTGGGGGAATCCAGCACTTCCATGCACCTAACTATACACATTAAATTAAAAATAAGAACTTTTTTTTTAAAAAAAAGAATTGTCATTCATAAGATTGTTATTTTATTCAGTAATGTGAGAATCTTGGTTTTTTGCCTATTAGTGATCTTTGCCAACAAGTTTATCTACAACCAACATGAAAAGATGCCAGTTTGTAGAATAGAAATTTTTACTTTTATTGTATACAACATATATGGAAATGAATGGAAGGTACCTTCTTAATAAGAACCTAATGCTAAGAATAGTAGTACTTTCTAAAAACTTCATTTACCAAATAATGGCTTATCAAAAACAAAGTTTCCACAGTGCTCAGATTTTTATTAGTAATTGTTTCTGACAACCATTAAAATTTGTTCAATGAAGCCAGGCATGATGGCACACGCCTTTAATCCCAACACTCAGGAGGCAGAGAGGCAGGTGGATCTCTGTGAGTTCGAGGCCAGTCTGGTCTACAAAGTGAGTTCCAGGACAGCCAGGACTGTTACACAGAGAAACCCTGTCTCAAAAACCAAAGGAAAAAAAAAGAAATAAAGAAATAAAATAAATAAATTATGCAATGATAATTTGTTTTTTAAAGCTTAACTACTATATTTGTTAAATTTCTAAGAACCATAGTTTACTTTCTATTGTTTTACATAGCATTTATAATCAGTGAAATAATGTGGTTTTTATTCCTAGATTGATGAACATAGGATATGTGTTTGTGTAAGGAAACGACCACTCAATAAAAAAGGTATGATGCTTAATGAGCTTTGTAGAGAGTTGAATTTAGAAATCAGGCATGGTAGCGTAATTCCTGTAATCCCAACATTTGGGAGCCTGAGGGACTATCTCAAAAAAAGAATTATTGAGATGATTTAGGAAAGGTGCCTGCTGCCAGTTCTACATGGTGGAGGGAGAGAACTAACTCTTAAAACTTTCCTCTGATTTCCACATTTATGCCGTGTACACACACAATATTAAAATAATTTTTTAAAGACTTTAAATCTTTTTAAAATTTTTTTTCATTAGATCAAATGCTGTGAAAATTACTGAACATTGATTTTTCATTTATTCTTTTAGAAACTCAAATGAAAGATCTCGATGTAATCACAATCCCTAGTAAAGATGTTGTGATGGTACATGAACCCAAACAAAAAGTAGACTTAACAAGGTACTTAGAAAATCAAACATTTCGTTTTGATTATGCCTTTGATGACTCAGCTCCTAATGAAATGGTTTACAGGTAAGTGAATTTGTTTTAAATTAAAATTCTCTTCTTAGACTTTTATAAGTTCCTTGACAACTTAATGTTGTTCATAGTACAGCTCTCCAGGGGTGGAATGTGCTTTCTCATTCTGCAGGGTAACTGAAGAAAATGTAATAAACTCTTACGAGTTTTAACATGTAATCTCCCCAGTACTTCAAACAATTAGGTGGGTTTTGATTTGGGTTTTTTTTTTTTTTTTTTTTCCCCCGGGCATGGTGGCACTCAGGAGGCAGCGTCGGGAGGATCTCTTGAGTTGGAGGCCGGCCTGATTTGATTTACTTAGTGAGCTCCAACACTACATAGAGAGACTCTGTCTCAAAAAATTTTTTTTATTATGCTAATTGATAGTTAATTTACACATATCATAGACACACATACGGATAAGTTTCTGAGAGAGATTGGAGAGCTGGTTTAGCAGTGAGAACACCTTCCAGAAGACCTAGGGTAATTTCTGGCATCCATATGGTGGCTCGCAGCCATCTGTCTCAAGTTATCTGACATGCACCTCTGTCCTCCACAGACACTGCACTCAGGTAGTGCACAGAGATACACATAAAATAAAAGAAAACAATTCTGGGAAATACTACCATAAGTAATGGGATGTGGTGCATAGAAAACATGGATTTTTCTATTTTAATTCCTGTACTAATAAATTTGAAATGCCTGTTACACATTAATCACTAGTCAGTCTTGATCTTTCCTTAGCATGTGTTTACAAATAAAAATTAAAAGTTCTGTAAATCTGTGTACATTCGCTTAATTTTTTTTTATCATCTTTTAAGTTTGGTGGTTGTTTTAGTGCATGTAATTTTTAGTTTACATTCAACTTATATAGAAGTGAGACTTACACATATTAATTAAATAAACATCCAAAAATTTTATGTCATGTAGATTTTTGACATTATTTTGTAAACATACTTTTAATAATTACAAGATTTTTTTCAGCATTGCCATTGTGTTCCATGTAGATACACCTTTGCATTTATTTGCATGCTGTGTTTTATTTCCTAATTTCACTTCATAAAAATCCCCAGAAAACAGAAAATTAGAGCTAGTAAGAATCCTAAGAATTGAACATTAGAATATTAAATAGGTATATTAGGGGGTATCTGTTTAAATGGGAATTGTAATCACAACTGGTAATTTGTTTTAGCTTTCTTCAAACACTTCTTTCTTTGCTTCCTATTTCATAAAGTATAAATTTAGTTTTTATAATAGTTTTTGTGTACTGATTCAGGTATAATCTATGATAGATTTAACAAACATTTTGAGCTTCACCAAATCACTTTTTTTGCCCCCCCCCCCCCCCCCCCCACATGGTTTCTCTGTGTAACAGCTCTGGTTCTCATGGAGCTCATTCTGTAGAGCAGGCTGGCCTCGAACTCACCTAGCGTATTTATACTTCTTGAAACCTCACCAATACACATCTCTCAGTATGCTCTCTTACCTGTACGGACTAGGACACATGTTGACCTGGTCGTTCTTCAGATTTATTCACAGTTCCATTGGACAGAACTGTTTCCTGCCCTTGTTATTCTGTGCCTTCTTCCGTTTGCGTTGAGAAATGTAGCAATGGTGTATGAGGTGTTCTAGTTGTTGATTTTTAGCATGCTGTTTAATGTTCTACTCAGTAAAGACGTATTTCTTATCCTTTCCCACTTTTTAATTTTAATTGTACCAATGAATTTTATTAATGTATTTGAAAAAATAAACCAAGCTAATTTTTTGCCATTTTTTAAGACTTAACAACTCAAAGCTCAGTGTCCTATAATGAATTTATATTCTTTTCCCCACATATAAGTCACTTGTCTATATTCAACATTTGAAGCAAATTGGAAAGGTGACAAGGCTTGATATAGTTACAAGCTTAAGTAATGAAACGAAAAAGAGGATTGTTACTTTGAGCTTTTGACCTTTCTTATCCTATGCAACAGTGGACCGTTTTCAAGGTGATTGTGTTACGTGACAAGAAGTGTGTTGTGTGCAAAGACCCAGCTCGGTAGGACCGAGAACAAGCTCCACTGTGCTCCCCAAATCCAACCTGGGACCCAGAAAAGTTCAGAGTCACAGTTTGTTGGTCTGATGCTAATGTGATCTAGTACTGCTTTCTAGATCCTAGCAAAACCATGACATCTGAGAAACTGCTCAGCAAACTGAAGAGATATACCAAAAGCTGCAGTGTCTGCAGCTGGCAGAGGTCATTGGGAAGGGTCCCCATTTCTCATTACACCTGACACATGTTTCACAGGAACACTGAGTACTTGAACAGATTGAGCTACAAAGTTTTGCCTCACCCACCATATTCACCTGGCCTCTTGCCAACCAGCTACCACCCTTTCAAGCATCTTGACAAATTATTGGAAGGAAAGCATTTCCACAGCCAGAGGAATGCAGAAGTTTGTATAATCCCAAAGTACAGATTTTAACACTGTAGAGATAGACATGGCCCCAAAATGTGTTGATTGTAATGGTTCCTATTTTTCTTCATAAAATATGTTTGGATTTAAAATTCATGGTACAAAGCAACAGTTCTTTTTTCACCAACCTGATAATTTAATTTTTGAAACTAAATATTTGTTTAAACTCCTGTACTTTGTTAATGAAATACATTTTATATTACTTGTATTGCTTTGGTTACTTGTTTAATGCAGATATTTGTAACACACTTTTTCATTTTCCTTTTAAGATTTACTGCTAGACCACTAGTGGAAACAATATTTGAAAGGGGAATGGCTACGTGCTTTGCTTATGGGCAGACTGGAAGTGGAAAAACTCACGTAAGTAATTGATAAGTTGTATCCTGCTATGGTGCTCCAGTCTCCCTCTTAAGCTTAATTACAAGGCCTAAATTCTTCTGGGTGTGTGCATGTAGAGAGCAGAGTACAAACTCGACTGCCATTCTTCTGATGGCATCCACTCTGGTTTTTTGAGACAGTTTCTCATTGGCCTGGAATTACCACGTAAGCTAGCGTTGCTGTTGAGGAAACCCTAGGCATTTGCTTGTCTCCACCTTCCCAACTCTGGGTTATAATCATGTACTACTGTGCTTGGATTATTTTACATGGGTTCCTGGAGATAGAACTCAGGTCCTCATATTTGTGTAGCAAGCACTTTATGGACTGAGTTACCACCCCAAACCCAAGACCTAAATTATTAAAATTTATTCCTGAATAATCTGTATTCTTTATTTTCTTCCCAAATGTAGACTATGGGTGGTGACTTTTCAGGAAAGAACCAGGATTGTTCTAAGGGAATTTATGCATTAGCAGGTAAGTGTCCTTTGTGTACATATTTTATGATATTCTTGAATATTATTCAGGTGTGTTTGAATAAGACTTTTTATTGTCCAGCTATACACACACGGTATGTTAGATCAACTGTATGTTATCAGATTAGCTGAAAAGAAATGTGAGGTCATGGTCACTCATGGTAGCACACACCTGTAATCCTAGTACTTAGGAGGTGGAGACAAGATCATTGGGTTCAGAGTCATCATCAGCTATATAGCAAATTTAAGGCCATATAGCAAACCTTGGCTATATGAGATCCTGTCTCAAAAAAGAAAAAAATCATAAAAGAAGTATAAGATTAAGCTTTTGGTGGAAAAAAACATCTTGATATATATTGTAATCATATACAGTGGCATAGAGTAATTGCCACTGTAATGTGGCAAACTATTAGATCACTATAAATTATGCAGTGGCTAATTGTTACTGGATCATCCTTCTACCCCACCCCCAGGTTTTGAGATAAGGGCTCATGTATTCCAAGCTGACCACAATCTTGCTGTATAGCTGAAGATAGCCTTGAATCTCTGGTCTTCCTGCCTGTAACACCTAAATGCTGGGATTAATAGGGTTTTCCATGCCTGGTTCATGTGGTGCTGCAAACTGAACTCTGGGCTTTATGCATGCTAGGCAAACACTACCAGTTGAGCTACATGGTGAGTCCCTTTCAAGGATAAACAGTAGCATCCTTTCATGGAGTGTGAAAGAGAATAGCTTCTTTTACAACTTGATTTCTCAAATTAATGTTTTAATTTTATTTTTATTGATATTAACCTAATATTAACTGATTCCTCTAAAAATAGGAAAGATTTGTTGCATTTTAATGAACTTCATGTGTGAAATTTTTGACAGCTCGAGATGTCTTTTTAATGCTGAAGAAGCCAAACTATAAGAAACTAGAACTTCAAGTATATGCAACATTTTTTGAAATTTATAGTGGAAAGGTATGTGAGAAGTTTTGTTTTTCTTTTGTGTGTGGGGGTGGTATGTGAGTGCATGTATATGGGTACATGTGTGTAGGTGGGTGTCTGTGCATTTACAAATGTGTACATGTAGATGCCAGCAGTCAGCCTCATGTGTTATTTTTCAGAAGCTATCCATTTTGTATTTTTGAGACAGGGAGTTTCACTGTGGCCTGCAGCTGGCCGATGAGCATAGACTAGCTGGCCATCATGCCCCAGGGCCTCCACTTTCCCAATACTTTCCCAAATACTAATTATTTGGGCTCAAGCTCATGTCCTTGTACTTGGCTTGGCAAACATTTTACAACTGAGTTGTCTTCCAATCCCCAGACTTTTTTTTAAAAAAATGTGGTTTTGTGTGTGTGTGTGTGTGTGTGTGTGTGTGTGTATTCAGTAACTTTTTAAGTGTACAATTCAGTGGCCTTCAGTATATTTGATTTGTTTTATGACCTCCACTATCACAAGATTTATATGCTTGTAAATATAATAGTTGATGTCTTGAGACTTTTAAATGTCTTTTCAAGTTTTCAATGTTGAGCATTGTTCTGAAAATAATAGTTTATTATTTTAGACTTATTTTTTCAGAGCTGATTTTTTGAAGCTAGTTTTCTAATTTGCATATGATTTTCTGTAGGTGTTTGACTTATTAAATAGGAAAACAAAATTGAGAGTATTAGAAGATGGAAAACAGCAGGTGCAGGTGGTAGGATTACAGGAACGGGAGGTCAAATGTGTGGAAGATGTACTGAAACTCATTGACATTGGCAACAGCTGCAGGTGAGTCCTAATGGGAACCTGCTGCTCCAGTGCCTTGGGGGTGGGGGGGAGCATACCAGGAAAGGGTTTAAGGGAAAATACTGTGGCTGATATGTACATGAAAGGTTTTGATGTGTCACTGTGTCCTTAATAACATTCCAGAACATCTGGTCAAACATCTGCAAATGCACATTCATCTCGGAGTCATGCAGTGTTTCAGATCATTCTTAGAAGGAAGGGAAAACTCCATGGCAAATTCTCTCTCATTGATTTGGCTGGGAATGAAAGAGGAGCTGATACATCAAGTGCAGACAGGCAAACCAGGCTTGAAGGTGCTGAAATTAATAAAAGCCTTTTAGCACTCAAGGTAAGGAAAGTCTATTTCATTGCGAAAAGGTCTTTTACTTTTGACTTTACTTTTGCTTAGTTGTAAAAAACTAGTAAAAGAAAAGATTTATAAACTTCGTTATATTTGAAATTACAGATTTTACTGTATGTAGAATTTTTCCATGCACACATTTTCCCTTGTTTTTATGAAATGAATTGACAGACCAGTTCTGAAGCTGCTTAATTAGATGCTAAAGGACCATAATCATCCAGGCTTTCTTCAGGGGACCAAGCAACTGTGGAATTGAGCTAAGAAATGTTGGGGTTTTGCTTGTT
>CABHPQ010156584.1:0-43457 GCA_902168405.1 Peromyscus aztecus | reverse complement strand
AAATGGATACAACTAGAAAAAATATCATCCTGAGTGAGGTAACCCAGACCCAGAAAGACAAATATGGTTTGTATTCACTTATGAATAGATATTAGCTATTAAGTAAATACTAATTAAGCTACAACCCACAGACTCAAAGAGGTTAGAAGAAGAAGAGGGCTTGGGTGAGGATGGCACATGGTTCTCCCTGATAAGTGCAACTAGAATAGAGTTTGCAGGTGGACTAGGGGTGTGTGGGGATGGGAACAGGAGAGATCAGGTTAGGTGGAGGGAGGGATGGATGCAAAGAGTGTGAGAAGAGATAGTTGGAGTTGGAGGAAATTTGGAGGTAGTGTGGAAACTTACTGTAGTAGAAACTTCTTGAAATCTATGAGGGTGACCCTAGTGAGGACTCCTAGTAATGAAGGATACACGGTCTGAACCCACATCTTTTGTAGTCAGGGGAGATTTCCAGTGGTGGGACTGGGTTGCATTCAGTTGATTTGTTGGCCCAGGAGCTCTTGTGGAGATCTCTAAACAACCTAAGCTGATGATAGGATAGACTGTCAGTCTCTAAAAACTGATGGTGGGGGACGAATTGCTAAGGACAATATCCACACAGCTCATGGAACTAAGAGAGGGTGAGCTGGTGCCTACATGGAGCCTTCACCCCTATGCTCCAGATTCTTTGGCAAGGGAAGGTCCACTGCAAGCTATGTAAAGAGAAACTTGAACACCAACACAGTCCCAAAACCCTGGACCTAAAATCGGTCCTGTCTGCAAGATGTTCTGGGACAAAGGTGGCAAAACACTTGTGGGAGTACCCAACCAATGTCTGGCTTAACTTGTGGCCTACTCTATGAGAGGTAGCCCATGCCCTACACTTCCTAGACAGGAACTGGAGACTGAATATCCTAGATACCTGTAGTAAAACCAAACACTACTGGCCAATAAATAAGTAAATAGTAAATAGATAGATGATAGATAGATAGATAGATAGATAGATAGATAGATAGATAGATAAACAAATAAACAAACAAACCAATGGAGAGGCTTCCTCAGGCTGCAGAAGGGAGGGAGTGCAAAGACCCACAGCCAGACATTATGCAGAGAGAGTCTAAATTGAATGTCTCCATCAGATCCCTCCTGCTATAGTTCTAGGAACTCTGGACGTGGGGGATGAAAGACTATAGCGTCAGAGGAGATGGAGGACATCAGGAAAACATAATCCATTGAATCAACTAAGCAGGGCTGATATGGGGTCGTAGAGACTGAAATATCAAGCATGAGGCCTGCATGGATCTCCATAAGGTCCTCTGCATATATGTTATAGCTGTTAGCTTGGTGTTATTGTGGGACTCCTAACAGTAGGAGTGAGTGTGTCTCTGACTCTTTCGCCTGATCTTGGGGCTCTTTTCCTCCTATTAGGTTGCAATGTTCAGCCTTGATATGAGAGTTTTTACCTTGTCTTATTGTATTTCGTTTTGTCATGTTTGATTGTTGCCTCTTGTTTGAAAAGTGTTGTTTTTAATAAAAAGATAATATGGATACAGTGGTACTCATGTGTAACTCCAGTGATAGATGGATGGGGTAAATGCAGGGCCCTGGAGCTCATTAGCCAGCCAATCTACGTGAGCTGGTAAAATCCATAATAAGTGAGAGATCTTTTCTAAAAATAATAATTAAATAAAATAAATGATAAAATTGAGAGGGAATATGGAAGGCATAGTATCCACCTCTGACATGCACATCTATTCACAAATGAAAACATATACATAACTCCATATACATACATAGAAAGAAAGTTTTGAGTGTATCCACAACACATAGAAGAAAAGCACAGAGATATGTATATGAAATAAATATTAAGAGTAATCAGAAAACATTTTTTAAAGATAGGAGGAAATGGTCTTTGTTGGAAAATGTAAATGCAATGACGTTAATATCAAGTTGAGATCACAGACACAGCCAGGCAGGGTATTTCTTGGGTTTCCAGAGGTTATAGAAAGAACAGAATGTTTGATGTGTGTTCCCTTTTGAGTAAGTAGATAGTCTCTTGTCTAATTGTAGCTGTTTACTCACTGAAAAATATCTCCTACCTTTCCATTCTCCTAAACCTCTGGTAATCCCTATTATTCATTCTATTTTTAAATACTTTCAGATTGAAGCAGTAAAATTATATGTATAAGTTGATGTGTGCCCAGTTTAATTAAGTTAACATAAGCGACTCTCTCTTCACATAAGTTGCCACAAATAAGATTTTTCTTTTTTATCATTGAACAATATCCCAAATATAGATAAAAATCTAAATGCAGTGGTGCTTATGAGTAACTACAGTGCTTGGTAAATGGAGATATACAGATCCCTGAATTCATTGGCCAAGCAAATCTACCTGAGCTGGTGGAATCCATGATCAGTGAAAGACATGGTGGCTATGTATGGAACAGAGGGGAAATGCTATATCATACAGCAGTTAATTTCAAACTTTTGCAATGTTTATGATCCACATTGAATGTGTTAATTCACATTCTAATCCAGCTTTTTGTGTGCCCTAAGTTCTTGTTTTTACATTTTTGTGGTCCTGAAGTATGACTATATGGTTTTGTATAGTTAATAAAAGTACTGTACAAGTGAGATTCATACTTGTCTTTCTAGAATAGATATTTGTTTCTTTTATTGTCTCACTGTTTAATATATTTATTTTATAGGAAAATAGCTAATTAAAATTATTATGAGTCTAGTGCTTTGAATTTTAAGCACAGGTAAATGTGTTGGGGATACTTCAGGGGTAGAACACGTACCCTTTATATAAGAGGTCTTTGGTTCAATTAGAGTGTTTGGAAATACTCTTCGAAAAGAAGTATGACAGTTCAAAATTTCTTTAAAGAGCAAGATTTAAGACTATTTCAATATTATTAATTCAGATAGACAACTGTAGAAAAACAGCACAAAACAGTTTATGTATGTTAAATATCTTTTTGTTTCTTTGTCCATTGGAGCCTCCTTTGCCTAAGATAACACAGTTCAAATTACTATAGAAATAACAAAATGACATATCTTGTTCTGTTTGTCAAATCTACCACTTCTTAGCTGTTGTCATTTCACAGTTCAACAAAACCAGTATCAATACTCACGCAAATGGTAGCATCTCGAAGCTTGTGTAGACGGGCCTCAGTCTTCATTAGCAATTGTGACTTGCATTGGCATTAGACATCTCCTTTGACTAATGTCTTGCAAAGCTCAATTATGCTTTACTGGAAAGCCTGGCAGTTTTTAATCCCTGACTACACAGTCTAAGGACCCTTAACCTCTCCTCCTCTAAAGTTTCCTTCTTCAGTGATTAACAGTTTCACTGAAGTTCTTCTGATTGAATATGTCATATTCCTAGAAAACTCCCATTCATATTTCCCTGGAATTGGTGGGAAAGTATAAGTTAAGGGTAAAGATACCTGTGCTGTCTACTCTGTCTCCAACTCACATGAGCTGCATAAATGTGAATGGAGCAACCCCAAAAGCACACCACCTGGAGAGCCAGAGCAGCTTGTGTGTCCTGATTATCAGTCTCCTTTTGTTTGCCCAAAATAGTGTCTCTCCTCTTGTCCTTGCATCTAGGTTTAAAGCCAACAAGCCCCATAGGACCTCCAGTGTTCTCTCATCATACCATTGCGATGACAGTTTTCCCAGGAGCAAGACCCATTGCTCTCCTTTTCATGCTAGTACTAGGAACTGAGTACACCAAGCACACCTGATTGAGATATAAGTCCAAGCCCTCTTAACAATCACCATTGTGGGTTATTACCCCAAATTCCTGTGAAGTACTAGTCCCCTTTAAAGAGACTGACAGAAAGATTCATGTTGACTTTACAAGCAAGAAACTTTTGTTCACCCTGTTGCAGAGAGAAAGAGATTGACTTCTTTCGACAAAGAATTTAAATACAGCAAGCATCATAAACACATAGCTGATGAAAAGCACTCAGAATAAAGGATTCTGAAAATGTTTTTAGGAAATTCTTCCTCATGGTAGTTCCTTAGGCAGTCACTTTTATCGGAGGTTCAGCCAGTCATAGGAAAAGAAATAGTAGCCTCTGCCTCGGGGTTCCCTTTCTGTCGTTACAGTGTGCACCCCACTGAATGAACTACCCAGCCACTGAACCGTGTCAAAGCAATGGATGTGGTAATAGGAATTCACTGGTATGAATGAGGTTAATAACTGGGGAGGAGGCATTTTATTCCATACTGTATTCCAGAGCCCTCACATCTCAGTACTGTGAAGCTCCACCGAAATAGTGCCTGTCCATGGAGAGCTAATGGCTTCGTCATGAAGCTAATACACTGTGCTTCAGTAACCTTGGAACTCATTTCTGGAGTCACACTAATCTGACTTTCTTTCTCCATGTTTTGTTTCCTCACTGAATGGTTTTCTTATTCCTGAAGACTTCCAGCTGAGTGGAGAGCATTTCAGCGGCTTCTTATGCTATTTCTAATCAGTGGTAACACTTTTGTTTTCAGACACTTTCTTTGAATTTCAATTTTTAATATACAGAGAAGCAACTTGTGAAGGAAACAGAGTTTTCAAAACATTACAGCTCCGTGCTCATACTGATGCCTTGTGATCCTGTCTCTCACCATTGCCTACCGCTCAGTGTCTCAGGGGGAAGTTTCCTGTCTGCTGTTTCTTTCCTGCATTTTTACTCGTTTGAAAGATGTTTTAAGGAGGTTGAATCTAGCATCACAGCCAGGCAATTATCCATATGTCTAGTAACCCATCTATGTACATATTTGTCTTAAAAAAACAAAAACAAAAACAAAAACAAAAAAGACCTACTTTCCTAGCAACAATCTATCTATCCAGTTGCGTACTCTCTGCATTTTCCATGTCATGTCATCTTTTAAATCTTGTTGAAGCAAGGCAACCATGAGTTCACTTCTACAGCCTCATCTAATGGACTCTTGGATCCTCCACACAGTGACTCCTCTGCCACCCGTTGCCTGACATTTACTTGTCAATTTACTTGGGATGTTTCTAGGTGTACAGATCCTTACATATCATATACCATAGACCATAGAGATACTTGAGGTCTGAAAAAATAAATAAGATATAAGCATTTGAGGTTAGTCTAACTAATATATAACAAAAAGTTCAAGCTAAAACAATTAACAAGCTATCCTTTTTTTTTTTTGTTTGGGGGCTTCTTTTTCAAAGCAAAAATATGGGAAAAGGATAAAAAATGTTTGATTGTTTGACGATCAATAGCTGGAATTTTAAAACAGCTATTTTCATTATGCACCATGCCTAGAAGAGATTACCTGGATATCTGGAAAGAAATAAGGCAAGAATCCCTCATTTGATGTTCTTTCTCAAGTAAAAGTAACAGACTAAGACAGTTCCTAATAATAAGTGCAAGTACAAATTCAGGGATCTCATGTTATGGAAGAGAAATCAAGGGAATTTGGGTTTTTCACTGCAAATAGTTTAGAAGGAACTTCTTTGAAGACAAAATTGCTTGTGCTTAACAGTTTGAACAAAGGCACTGAGGTAAATAATGAGGATCCAAAAGCAACCAAATTCTTACGTTAAGACTACTACCACTCAACCAACAATGACAATATATAACACTGGAGGTATAGAACAGGAGAACTCTGCAGTTCAGAGAGATGTAACATAAATACAATGTTAATCACATGGCAAATCAGATTATATATGCTGAATTCCTTTTAATCAACTTAACACAAGCTAGGGCCATTTGTGAAGAAAGACCAACTGAAGAGCATAACTCCATTTGACTGGTGAATGGCCTGTAGGTAAATCGGTATGCATTGTCCTTAATCCTTAAAAAAATGGATAGCTTGATGCTACAGAAGAGTCCAGCTCACAGTTGGTAGTGCCAGGCCTACCTAGGAAGTGGTTCTCAAGTATCTACTAAAACTGGGAAATTCAATGGGAGCAAACCTCTAAGCAGCACTTCTGCGTGCTCCCTTCTTCATTTGCTTACTCCAGGTTCCTGCTTTGATATCCTGCTTTGGTTCCTCTGATGATGGGTGTAACATTTAAGTGAAGTAAACCCTTTCTTCCCCTGGTTGCTTTCGATCATGGTCTTTCTCACAGCAATGGAAACCCAACTAGGAAACAATGCCTTGAAATTAAGTGGAGGACAAAAAGAGAATATTCCTAGACATATGCCATAGTTAATTTTAAGATCATTCTTAAAACTAAAGATACAATCTATACGTTAATCCAATGGGATGAATTAGAAAATATAGTTGTCCTTTACATTTGCATGTCTTAAAATCTATACCTACTTTTGGATTAGCATGACCCTATGGATTTGGACATTCCTCTGTAATTTCATTTCTATGGTAATTCTTTAGGAATGGAGATGAGTTTGGGTGAAAACTGAATTTATCTGCCAAACTTCTTTTTTTTTTGTTTGTTTGTTTTTTTGTTTTTTGTTTTTTCCAGACAGGGTTTCACTGTGTAGCTTTGAGCCTTTCAAGGAACTTATTCTGTAGTCCAGGCTGGCCTGGAACTCACAAAGATCCGCCTGCCTCTGCCTCCCGAGTGCTGGTATTAAAGGTGTGCGCCACCACCGCCTGGCACTGCCAAACTTGTTACATCAAAATTATAAGAATATTTAATTACTCATTGTTTGTAACACAGTTTTAGAGGTTAAAATGTGTTTTTATATTTAATATTACTAATATTAAATTACTATATTTTATATTTAATATTACTAATATTATATTACTATAATGAAGTTATAATTTTGATACATACAAGTATATTATCCTTAATTTTTATATTTATATACTGCACTTTATGATATTTATATATTAGTAATGAAATATTACTTACTAAAGACATAGTAAAAGGTCAATATTTTGCAACAGGCATTACAAACTTGATGAGATAGCATACAGAGGTTGTGTGATCAGACGGGAGAGAATTTAGCTCTATGGAGGTTTCACAATAGACAATTGACAATAATGGATAGATACAAAGATGTCTAACTTGAAATTTCACCTAATTGATTTGCATTGAAAAAAAAAAGAAAATGGAATACATTTAACAGTAGAAAACTTGGAGGTTTGCTTTCGTTTCCTGTTTATTTTATAAAAGGTCATGAAATTCAGTGTATATAAATATATTGATGTGCAGTTACTTTTAACACATTAAATCCTTTTATGTGACTTTTTTGCCATAAGATAAATGTATAATTAACAAATGTGGACTAATGTAATTTGGAATCAATAACGTTTGCTTCCTTTGTGACTCTATGGCAACACAAAGTGAAAATTCATGAAGTCAGGTATGAAATGAGTTACTAAGCATCATTTCCTTTTTTCTTTCCAAGGAAGTAAAGCAGGATAAAAGAAAAGGATTCACTGCCAAAATCTTTATTTTCATAGATATAACTGTATTTTATACTGAAATAGTGTTTCATGTTTTTTTTTGATTTAAATACTGCTAAATTCCCAGCTGGTTACTAATACCTCTTAGTTTCTAGATATTTATTATTTTTCAAATGCCAGCATGATAATTAGTTTTGAATACATAATGAAAGGTTAATTATTACATTATTATGTATATTTTAGACCAAGTAATAAAGACAGCTGTAGCACTTTATGAGTGATCTGGCTCTTTGATGAACAGATCATCCTAAGAAATTCAAAATAAATTATAATTTCTGATTAAAGCTGATATTCAAAGACTTCTATGTAGCCAATACAGAGCAACTTCAATTCATTATTTTTATGTAAATGAAAATGATTACTAATGTTGTCATATTTTGTATTTTCATGAATATTTCAGAAGAGATATCTTTTCTGAGATGTTGCTATGACACTTTTATAGAGCCTGCCCCCAGATATCTCAGATGATACTTTACCACATTTGCTCAGTCACCCTTTCCTATTCACTACATATAGATGTCAAAAACTGTGAAGGGTCTGGGATTTTATTCTGGATGGAATCTAACAAGTTAGCTTGTCACAACTTTATAGATGCTGGCAGAAGTCAAGAGACATTGGGGTTGGTGTCAAAGGCTTAACTAGTTATGGCAGAAAAGGCAACTTAGCTGCCTCTTGTCATTGGAAATGTTTCTCCTCAGTGATGAGGATGACATGAAGGGGAGTTCAGGTGCATGATTGATGTACTCAGCCAGACTTCATCATGAGTAAATAATCCTAAATACAGGAGACCTATATTTCATAGTGATAATGCTAAATTAGCAATAAACAAATTTGTCCTCTGTAATGTATCATAAGATTCCATCTTTACCGCCCATAACTATTTATTTTACAATTTTTTAACTTTCTTTTTTATTTATTCTTTGTGTATTTCACATCGTGCATCATGACCCCATTCATTTCCCTGTCCCTTCATGTCCGCCCTCTGTCCTTGAAATTATCCCTCCCAAATACAATAAAATAAAATTTAAGTGGTAAAAAGAAGAAAAAGAAAAAAAATAATCTCAGTATGGAAGCCTAGATACAGTGAGTAATGCAGTAAACCCTTTTATCTATATATCTTGCAAGTGTTCATTTCAAAGAGTTCGAGATCTCTGGCTTCTGCTCTACCATTAATGCTGTGTCTTCACTGTGACTCCTCTTGGATATCCTGTTGTTACCTTGTGTCATGAAGAACCTGCATCTTTGTGTCTGCAGGACTAGCCCCTTCACCCCATCCTGTAGATCACAGATGGGGAGGATGTTGGGGTGGGCCAACTCATAACCCTGGTTCTGGGCCTGGGTAGTTGACAGACTTGTCAGCTCACCAGCTCTTCCCAGTCCTCACCACAAGGATGAGCTCTCTATCATTGCCCTGGTGAGTTCGCTCTTGCAGCGATGAGCAAGGGGCAGGAGCAGTTCTCCTGCTTTCACACCCTCAGGGTCAGCTCTCCCACACCTACACTGTTATTTCCCATTCTTCGGCTAGCGAGCAATAAAGATTTTCCTTTCAGCTTTAAAACTGTCCCTGTGATAGTCTCTGGTGACGTAACCTTGAAACAAGATTCATTCATAACCTCAACATAAACATGACAACCTGGCATTAATATACTATGAAATCAATAATTCCATTCAAAATTAACCAATTGTCTTGCCCATTATCTTTTCCCTTTCTTAAGATTTAACAATATATTATTCATTGATTTGCATTACACCTGGGGATATGTGAAAAAAAAAATGTCTACTCATTCTGTATACAGAACCAATGATAAACCAAAGTAAGGATATTAACCAAATCTCTTTTTTTGTGTCAATCAGTGAATTTTCTTGGAGTTACTTACAGAAATACAGTTGAGTACTCTCAGGAGTCTGAATGACTTGATGACCACTGCATCAACAAAACCTACTCCAACATGACTGCCATCTCATGAATGCTGGAACCCTGAGTATCAGTGGCAGGCAACTCAATATATTACAGAACAACTTTTCCATGTTGCTCAGTTTTTCTGAATGCCTTCCAAGCAGCATGGCTTGCCTTTGCCCCTTGGAGATAGCTTGATTTGTCTGAGCCACATTAAGGTAGTTAGGATTGATGGAGACTGTCTCTCAGAAGTTTTCACTGATTATTTATTCTTGGTAAAAGTGGAATCTAGTGAACCAGGTCAGTTTTGAAGACTTCCTGAAATTTTTATATTGTTGACTTCATGGGTTTTAACAAGCATCCCCCTCCCCCCCCCCCATGGAATGTTTTGTATCCTTTGAGCACATCCTCTATTTTAAGGAGCTAATCTCCAAGATGGAATGTTTAATCTCAGAGGAAAGTGCTATGCAGCAATTGTATTGGTATCTGCTTTTATTCTTTAATAGGAAACATTAATCTAGTGTCACACTTTTTCTCTGGCCTTGACTATTTGAAGGGCTGTTTAATTTTTTCATATGAAGAATTCCCCTCAGTTTGTTGGAGCCTGTTTTGATACCCAATCCATACAAAATTTGTTCAAGATATGTTGGAAGAAACGCCACAGAATAGCGCTGTCCCTTTTAGTGAGAGGCTTAGCCATTACCTATTCTTCACAGTAGCTGGATCTTCAGTCAGTCAGCTGCTTAAGTTATTATCTACTCACTCCATATACAGAACCAATGACAAAGCTGGATAATTTTATGTCAACTTGAAACAAGCTGAAGTATTCTGAGAGGAGGGAAGCATAATTAAGAAAATGCTTCCATAAGATCAAGTTGAAGTCAAGCTTGTAGTGGTATATTCTTAGTTTTTTATTGGGGAGGGCCACCCCATTGTGGGTGGTGCCATACTGGGCTGGTATCTCTAGGTTCTATAAAAAACAGGTTGAACCACTCAGAGGTAGGAAGACAGTAAGCAGCATCCCTCCATCCCTCTGCATCAGGTCTTATCTCCAGGTTTCTGTCATGTTTCAGTTCTTTTCCTGACTTTCTTCAGAAGTGCACAGTGTAGCAGTATCTTAAAAGGTCTTTATTAAAAAAACAAACCCAGAGCCAAGTATTGGGGTGAACACTAGAAGATCAGAGAACCAGAACAAACCACAGCTAACCCCACCTTGCCGGATCCTCAGCTGGTCTTGTTTCCTTAGACTGGAAGCTTCTGAGTCCTCATCCAAATGGCTCTCAGCTGAACTGTGCTGCTAGAAGCCTAAAAGCTTAACCAGCCAAATGCTTCTAGTTTCTGGTCTTCACACCTTATATATCTTTCTGTTTTTGCCATCATGCCCTGGGATTAAAGGCGTGTGTCACCATGCCTGGCTGTTTCCAATGTGGCCTTGAACTCACAGAGATCCAGAGGGATTTCTACCTCTGGAATGCTAGGATTAAAGGTGTGAGTGCCACCATTTTCTAGCCTCTGTATCTAGTGGCTGTCTGTTCTCTGACCCCAGATAAATTTATTAGGGTGCACAATATTTTGGGGAATACAATACCACCACAGCACAGTGATTTGGAATTATAACCCAAATAAAGCCTTTCCTCCCCACATTTCTTTGGCCATGGTTTTTCATCATAGCAATGATAACCCTAACTACTACATATCCTAATATTATTCTGCTAGACAGAAAAAGTAAAAACTGCCCCATACTTTCTTTTTTGTGTAGCTAGAGATTAGTGTATCTCTTAATCATCATCATATATACTCTTCTTGTTGCAGTAAATGTAAATTAATATAGATACACATAAGTGTCCAACCTTCAGTTTTTTTTTGTTTGCTTGCTTGCTTTTGTAGTAGTAGTTAGGGTTTTAATTCTGTGATGGGATTTCATGACCATGGCAACTCTTATTTGTCTATCATCTATCATCTATCTATCTATCTATCTATCTATCTATCTATCTATCTATCTATATATCTATCTATATATCTATCTATCTAATAATCTATTTATTTGTTCATTCTTTGATCATATTACAACTTGACCATAGTTTCCCCTTCCTTAATCCTAACCCCCAACTCTCCTCTCCCTGAGATCCACTCCTTCATTTCCCTTCAGAAAAGCCATCCCAAGAATATCAACCAAGCATGGAATATCAAGTTATAATAAGACTATATACATCCCCTCATATAAAGACTGGGACTAGGCAACCCAGTAGGAGGAAAGGGTCTCAAAAAATGCAAAAGGGAAAGAAATGGCTGCTGCTTCACTGTTAGTAGTCCCACAAGAAAACCAAGCTATCCAACCATAACATATAGGCAGGGGGCCTACATCAGATCCATATATGCTCCCTGATTGTCAGTTCAGTCTCTGTGAGCATCTATGAGCCTTGGTTAGTTGATTCTGTTTTCTGTTTTCTTATGGTGCTCTTGGCCATTATGGCTCCTACAGTCCTTCCTCTCCTTATTCTGCAGGATACCCTGAACTCTGCCTAATGTTTAGCTGTGGATCTCTATATCTGAATGAAACCTCTCTGATGACAATTATTCTAGGCTCCAGTCTATGGGTATAGGACAATATCATGAGTAATCACTTCATTGACTTTTTTCCAGATATGTTTGGTTTTATCCTAGATCACTGGGCTATCTAGCCTCTGGTTCCTGGCCTTCCAGGCCATGTCAGATGTGGATTTCTCAGGAAACTAGAAATCAACAAACCAAATAATTTAATCAAAAAAATGGGGTACATATCTAAACAGAGATATCAACAGAGGAATCTCATGGATGAGAAATACTTAAAGAATGTTTACCATCCTTAGCTATCATAATGAGATTTACTCATAGTAGTCCAAAACTGGGAACAACCTAGATGTCTCTCAACTGAAGAATAAAGAAATAGTCGAACATTTATGCAATGGAGTATTACTCAGTTGTTAAAAAAATAACATCATGAAATTTGTAGACAAATGGATGGAACTAGAAAAAAATCATTCTGAGAGAGGTAAGCCTGACCCAGAAAGACAAACATGCTGTATACTCACTTATTAGTGGATATTAGCTGAAAATTTAAGTATAACCATGCTACAGTCCACAGACCAAGAGAGGCTAAGTAACAAGGAAGACTCAAGGGGGAACACATGTGTCTCCCTGGGAAGAGGAAGTAGAATTCATTTCATGGGTGGACCGGGGTCGTGACATTTGGGGAATAGGAGATCAGATGGGGAAGTGAAGGAAGAGAATACAGGGAGAGACAAATGGAATCGGGGGCATTTCAGAGTTGAAATAGAAATCTAGTGCAATGGAAACAGGAATCTATGAAGGTGATTCTAGAGAAGACGAGAAACTCTGTCTCAAAACCAAAAAAAAAAAAATTATATATAAAACATAATATACGGTACATTACATTATGTGTGTGATATACATTTATATACATATAATGTATATAATCTATGTGCATGTGTATTTGTAACAACAACTTAAAAGGATGCCAAGATTCTGAAAAAGAGCAATAAGCAAGTGTTGGAGAACACTATTTTAAAGTGTGTTGCATTTTTTTTTCCTACTGCTTTTGTTAACAATTGAAGATGTGTTAATTCAACGATGTGTTTGATTAAATAAGTTAACTTACAAGCAGGAGGCTGAGGCAGCAAGTAGCTGACAGGAAGTGGTAAGGAGGAACGATGTGTAGCAAGGGTTTTTTAAGTGGGGGCTGAGAGGGGGAAGCTGGGCTTTGTAGAAGATGCCAGCAAAGGGAGAAGTTTAGCTACTCACTATTCAGCCTCTCTGAGCTAGCAGAATTGCACCACAAACCTTGAGTTGTGAGTTCTTTACATTTAGATAAAATTTCCCTTAATAGCTTTGAAAGAGTTTGTGCCTGAATTCCCTCGGGCTCCAGCCCTTGCAGAGGAAGCCCTTGCTTAAGGGGAAGTCACTGTAGATAATAAAAAAAACAGTTAACAAGCAAGGAAGGAGTCCATAGAAGTAGTTGGATATAGAAAAAGAAATGGAGGCAATGATGCAATTATATTCTCCAAATCACTATGTTATGATAACGAGAGATAAAAAGAGAGCAAGAATATGAACTTAAGCCGGGTGGTGGTGGTGGTGGTGGTGGCACACGCCTTTAATCCCAGCACTCGGGAGGCAGAGGTAGGCGGATCTCTGTCAGTTCGAGGCCAGCCTGATCCCCAAAGCAAGTTCCAGAAAAGGCGCAAAGCTACACAGAGAAACCCTGTCTCGAAAAACAAAAACAAACAAACAAACAAAAAACATGAATAAAGGGTAGAAATTTAAGAGATAGGAATGGAAGGGTGAATTATAGTTTTCATATATGTAATTATTAATAAAAAGAGAAAATGAGAGGCAAAATTAATATCTGAATAAAGATATGGATTACAATTGTATCTAAGGTTGTATAAACTAATTCTATTCTTGATGGTCAAATTTCCTATATTTGGAGAATGAAATACTATGAAAACTGAGTGGTATCTCCTTCAACATCTGTCTTTTTCCTCATTGATAATTTCTTTTTCATAAAAATTTGTTCCAGTGTCATTTTGTACTTGAGATATGGCATCAATCATTGCTTACAGAAGTTCACTATCCTTTTAGAGGAAGATTCTATTTTTAATTTTATGCGCTGCCAAAATTATAACACAGAATCTTATATGAACACGAGCAGTCAATCACTGAGCTACGTTCAAAGCTCCTGTGCCCTTGGCCATCTCATTGTTTCAGAGCTGTTAAATGACATAGGTTCTTTAACTAATAGATGAATTATATGTATGTCCTATTCTGTTTTTAATATCACATGTTTACATATATATCACTCATAAACACGATTCATACATTTTCACATGTCTATATTTAAATCCATAGATTAATTTCTGAAATATTATTAAAATTATAAATTTCAATCTAATGCATTTTTCCCTCTTTCTAATTTTCTCTTTCTCTTGCTGATAGTGAGCATCTGAGCTTCTATAATTTCAGTATATCCGCATCTTTTCTCAGTTTCCCCAGATATCCCCAGTCTCCTTATGTTGCCAGCAATGTCACTTTGTTGTCTCCTTGTGTCCATGGCCTCTTTATCCTAGAACTAAAACCAAGTCTCTGGCACTCACCATCCCCTTGGATTTATCAAAAAAAGTTTTCATTTATTTTCTACTGACAGTGTGCTTTCAAGGGAATTGAAATAAAAAACGAAGGAAACCACTTCTAATTGTTAATGTTTAGATAGTCACTATTTTTATACTTATAAAAGAAAGTTTTTGTTTTTAAACAAGTAACATTTACATAGTAAAGGCTTACAACAAATAAACTTTAGGATGAGCTGTGCTGCCCTTCCTTGCCTAGAATGGTTGTACTGGGATTGTGTGTGCTTAAGCATCACGGCATCATTTTTGAAATGTAGCTATGTCCAACTACTTTTGTCTCCCTGTCTTGCTGTGTTACAGATGACATTTTACCAAATCAATGAAAGGCTGTTTAAGATAATCCCAGTAGTATGGGGTTTCTGAGAAAAGGCAGAAACCAGTGGCTCATCAGAAAGAACATCTTTGAACCATGACAGGCCATCATATGTGTTCAGCAGCACAGGGACATTTGAGTCCCAAGAGCTGCACATAAAACTCTGAGTAACTTAGAGATTTTTTTTTAAAAAGAAATGTGAGAGATGACTCATCTCTTCAGCATGTACACTGAGCAAAAAAAGCTGTATGACTTTTCTGAAAGGATGTAAACGTATTATCATAGCAAGTTGAATGACAGCTAAAGTATTTTAAAAAAGGTTTGTGGGGTATCACTTTTACAGTGTTACTATAGTACTCTCTATGTTGATGTGTGATTATTTCATCTAACACATCATACACATGTTCATGCTATCTGTTTCCTAAGTGTCTATTTACTTATTCTTTGAAAATTTCATATATATATATGATGTGTTTGGCTTAAATCTGCATTCAAGTCTCTCCTTTCCAATTCCTTCTTGGTCCCTACCACATTTTCATTCCAATGTCATTTTTTTTGTTTTTGTTTTTTTTTCACTACAACTAGTTGGTGCTGATGTATTTGTGGATATACATGAATGTAGGACCATTCACTGGAACATCATAAACCCGTTGCTGGAGTTTCATGGGTAAATGTTCCCTGTCATTTCTAGGAGAAAATCTCACATCAACTTTCTAGGTCCTCTGACTCTTTCAATCTTTCCAACCATTCTTCCTTTGTGTTCCCTGAAATTTAGGTGCAGGAGCTGTTTGTAGATTTATCAGTCGAACACCCCACAATCATGTGTTCTCTGTATTTCAACTGGCTGTAGTTTTCTGTAACAGACTCCTGTTGCAAAGAACCATTGTTTTTAAAGAGGGATGAAAAATTATACTTATCGCTAGGTATAAGGGCAGGTATTGTGCTGGTTTATTAAAGTGACAGCAATAAGTTTTCTTCTTAGAGCCATTACTTCACTAGTGGTTGGGTGGTTGGATAGGCACAAGACATGGTTTCTCTCCTGTTGAATAGGCCTTAAATCCAAGGAGAAATCTGTTGGTGACCACAATGATATTTACTCCCTTAGAGGGACCCATACTTAACATCATTGTAGTACCTATGTGTAGTACACTGGTCAGACTACAAGATGGATGCTTCCCTTTCTTGGATAGTTGCCTAGCACCAACCCAGAATACTATGAAAACTATTCTTCAGGAAGGAGACTTGCAGGTGATACCCAGCTTTTCAAGTACCTGTCCTTACCACTTTAACATTATTATTTCTTCTTGAGTACAAAGAAAATAGGATGTTGAAAGAAAGGTCTATTCTCTGTTACCTTCTTGATCTGGATTAGGCAGGAGTTTGACCATGCAGCAACAAATCAGTCCTTTTCATTCAGCCAAAATGATACTGAAACCTAAATTCTTTTGTAGATGCCATGTCTCAAACTAAAATCTGAATTTCATGTAAAAACTTTGACATTATACTTTCTAAAACAAAAACATACTAAAAATTGTATTATTTATTTAAATATTACATTAAAATGTAATTGTAATAAAATAGTAGGTGTTGACATTGGGAAAATTCAATAGTTGCATAGATTGGCAAATCGTAGCCCTGCATGCATTTTAATGCATTCTTAACAAATTGAAAATCAGACATTCTCTACCTTCTTCTATTCTTTGTCATTTTTGTTTATCTCTGTTTGGCTTAAATTTTGGCCACAAGGAAGATTTACTTCTCAGCTCATACTTCTTTTTTTTTTTCTGCTTCCTTTGCTAATGCCTCAAAAGAATTTATAGTATTCCTAGTGATTTAGTTGAGAAAACATTCAAAAAACCACACAAACACACACACACACACATACACACACACACACACATATATATATGACTTTCCTTTTTATATATCTGTTTTTCTATTGTCATTTTAATCACCTCCACCCCATACATGTCATTTTCCATCAAAATAAGGGGACACAGTTTTCAGACAAAGCCACCCTTCTTTGGTTTATTACAATAAAATGGAATCAAATAATCAATGATAAATGCATAGCTGATACAAAGAATTCTTGATTTCTTGCAGATGAAGCTACAATGATTTTCTCCATCAGTATTAAAGTTATGACAAACTTCATTTTGAAAAAAAATTAGGGTCATATATGGAGAAATATAATTAGCTTTTTTTCTCTACCCTATAATGGGTGTGTTCATATGTAAATATATAGTAAAGCATATAAAAGTAATTTGCAAAAGGATGGCATTTAACACTGGTAATGTTTCCAGAGGAACAAATGTGCAAATATGTTGTAGATGTCCATATACAAGGGAAATGTTGCTCTGAATAAAACATCATGAATTGGCAAAAGAATCAATGGGATGAGGTGGGCTTTTTTTCTATCCCTAGATTATACAGGGATATAAAGGCACATAGGACAAAGTTGTATCTAGTGTGTTCCTTTGCAACCAGCTGTATCGAATCTGGGGTGTTTTATAGCTAGAGTTTTCCTGCCTGGCCACAGTCAGGACAAATCTCTCTCACCTGCCAGTCCCACAGTCACTCAGACCCAACCAAGTAAACACAGAGACTTATATTGCTTACAAACTGTATGGCCGTGGCAGGCTTCTTGCTAACTGTCCTTATATCTTAAATTAATCCATTTCTATAAATCTATACCTTGCCACGTGGCTCGTGGCTTAATGACATCTTTACATGCTGCTTGTCCTGGTGGTGACTGACAGTGACTCCCTCTGCCTTCCTGTTCTTTTAATTCTCTCTGTTAGTCCCGCCTATACTTCCTGCCTAGCCACTGGCCAATCAGTGTTTTATTAGCAACACATTTGCCATACAGAACATCGCACAGCAGTATTTAGTCAGTCACACTTATTCTGTGGAAATAGGTACTGAACCAAAACAGATGGTGTTGAATTTGATTTCTTGGACAGGAAGCTACAATCATTTCTTCATCAGCATCACTGTAATTTTATAGCTTTCCTGAGAAAAACAGAATTTCTACTTTTGTATTATTTGGAAAGATTTGTCTAGTTCCAACAAGGTATTAGAAATAAAGCAATATAACAAAAGTTTGTTAGAAATCTAAGACTTCTTACATCTTATGATTATAATTATTATTTGATTAGTATTATATTGAAATCCAGTTAGTTATAGATTTCAATGGAGATACAAGACCTTTTCCCCATTGAGACTATTAGTCAAATAAAAATGGATAAGAAATTATCTGACATGAATGTATCCACATTACAAAGTTGCCTCTTTGTACACAGGTCTAAGCTTATGGGGTTTCAGTGTTGAGAAGGGAAGTGGGCACAGGCCCTGTTCCTCAGACAGAATCTAGCTTCAACTGATAACTACTTGCAAAGGGAAATGACTTTCCTCCAACAATCTCACCAGGGATAAAAATTACTATAAGGGGCAGTCCCCATGCCCAGCAGGAGATAGCCAACACAGCAAGAACTCAACAGCATTTTTGAAGCTTCTGTTTCCCATAATGTTTTATCTGTCCACATTTTTCTTTTGCCTTATATGTCTTTTGTGTATATTTTTTGGTTTATGGTTTTGTGTTTCTGTGGGATTTTTGTGAGTGTGAATGTGTGCATATCTATATCTACATGTATTTATTGTGCTTTTTCTTTCATCCTTTTTCATTTGTTTGTTTTGCCTTATCCCCATTTGTTTTTATTTTCTTATTTTAATTTATTATTATTTTTAGATGCTTGTTTGTTTTCTGATGAGAGCAAGAAAGCTTATTGATCTGACTAGGAGGGAAGGAGGAAGTGGATCTGGAAGAAGATGAGAGATGGAAAACCCTAATCAAAATACATTATATTAAAAACAAATCTATTTTAAATTTCTAAAAAAGTAATTAAAGAAGAAAAATAAAAATACTTTTCTACCTGTTTCTACTTAATTTACAAAGACTTTTATCAATTTATACAGGTCTGGGGTTCAGACCTGCAGTCCAAGTTAGGTGAAGGAACTGTACCAGAATGATTATGAGTTGAAAGATTACCTAGTCCATACAATCAGTTCAGGCCAAGCCTGGGCAATTAAGTAATCCTTTGTATCCGGATAAGATGTTCCAAAATAATAACCAAGGTGATGCTGGCAGACAGATGATAGAGTGCTAGGCTATCAAGTTTAATCCCCAGTACAAAAAAATAAATAATTAAATAATTAAATAGTTAAAGGAAATTATTCAAATTAGAACATTAGTTCAGGAAATGCTTTAAGCTTTAATTACAGTAAGTTAATTTTTGCAAATGTGATTACTTTTAGTTACATAGTAATTACTTTTCTTATGGTACTTTCGTGTTTTTGTACACTTATTTCCCTCAAAATTCTGAAAGACATTGGTTGGTTTTAGAGACTATACACATTTAAGTTAGTTCCTTTGAAACAATTTTGGTGTGAGTTCACATCCTGTTTTATTTACTAGACATTGAAGCCAACTTGCTTAAATGATTTGTTCAAATGACATATCATTCTTAGGTGAGAACATTGTTTTTGATGAATTGTACAGGATTAAATGAATTATATCTGTAGTGTACCAACCTTGTTTAAAATTGTTAATAACTGGGAGTTTTATAAATACCACAATCACCATGTCCATCAAAATTGCCATATATTAATGTCCTTCATAAATAATCCTTTGGAATCTCATGATATTTTGGTAAAAAGAGGTTTGAAATCTGAACTCTAACAAATAAGTCCTGATGTTAGCACATTGTATTAATCTAAATCCAATCTGCATTGTCAAATATGTATGCAATTGATCTTTATTTTCTGACCTGAGATACTATGAAATAAGTAAAGTCATCCATAAATGCTATTATGTCAGACAAGAATAGTGAGAGGTGGAAAGTCTCAAATAGTTTGTGTATTATATTTCCATCCATCAAGACAAAAGTAGAGAACTAGAAAATGCATTTTCTTTCCTGGCAAACACCGGGAAATATCTAACAATTCTGTACTTAAAATACAGATTTAATTCACACAGATTAACAGAGGAAAACCTTTGTAGTAAGGCTTATATTCATAAATAACAAATTATCTCTTTACATATGTATGTGTAATCATACATCAGAATACAGGAGGTGAGAAAGACAAGGGTAGGTGATCATCTATAAATCAAAGACTAAGGAATGAAGTTTCCTCTTGGTGCTCAGCTGGAGGTAATCTGTCTGACACTTCTCAATTTCTTTACTCAAGAATAGGAGATAAGACATTTCTTGTGTTTAAGACATAGCTCTAAATTAATTTCTATTGATAATAAATTAATCTAAATTAATACAAAACTACTGAGGAGGGCAAATATAGTAGCATTCTGTCTGCTTAATAGAGTTTGCCAGATTCCACAGTCAAGGGAAGAAAATCCTGGAAAAGTTCAGTGTTCATGCTCACTGGACAATGGAAAACCCAGTGTGAGATTCTAGCTAGGCTCTTATTAATTTACTAATTCAATCATTAATTTTATTCAATTATTAATTGGTTTTCCTTGAGAAGCACATGTGCTTTCATTATTCAAAATTATTAGGATCTAACTTATACTACGATATCTATGTTACACATATATGTTTACAATGTATAATATTTATTAAATAAGCTATACTACCAACTTACATGCATGTAGGACCTGTCAAACTGCAAGGTTTCCAGGATGTCATAACTAGCCAGAAACTTGTCAGAACCAGTGAATTACTGTCTGTTCAAATAATAAAATCTGAGAGTTCAGAGAGCTTGTGATGTTCCAATTTAAAAGTTGGTAAGTTTCACACAGTAGAACTGATGCCTAAATTTAAACTTGACAGGTAAAATAAAGAAGAGAGGGAGAAGGAGGAGGAGGAAAAATTTTTAAAAAGACTCAGTTTAAAGAACATCATTAAAAAGAATTTTCTTCATCAGGTTAGGGGCAGGCATTCATCTGACAGAAGGGGGATTATAGAATGTAGAGAGAATAAAATATTGTACTGAGTTTGATGATAGAAATATTAATTATACTCAACCATACTATCACAGAAAATATTTATCCAAAATGGACCACTGTAATTTAGATAATGTTAACATTTACAAGTGTATCACTTGTCAAATTGATATCTCTTAACATTTCTGAAAACTGTATTCAACCTTAAAAAGAAGATAATAGCAAAGCTAGCTCAGGGAAGCATGATGTGTCCTGTGTTCAACTGTGTGGCTAGAGTTTTCCACGGTTGGTTACATCTACACAACTGCAAACACATTCCTAAGGAGTTAGATTACTTGGCTGATATTTATTCATTTCTTTGATATCTTGTAACTGATATATAAAAATGTAAAATTAGTAACATTTACCACCTTGATGTAAAGTCAATGATCCTTATATGATAATGGGATAGACACGATAACATTCAACTGAATAGGGAAAAAAAAATGTTCCATGTAATACCATTTTGCTGGATGCTTAGTCATTTTTCACCATTATAAAAACAATGCCGATTTCATCAGTATTCTATGATCCCATTTGGCAATGAGTGGTGTGATTGTGAAAAGAGGCTTTACAAAATAGAAAGATTTAATTCAGCTCGTAGTGTCAAGGGTCCCCAACCATTAATACCTGGATCCTTTGTTTTGGGGAATGTTGTGAAGTGGAGATCATCATGCTATCAGCATGATTCAGCCAGGTAAAAGAAATTAATTAGTGCAACTCATTTCATTGACACACACATGGGGTGGGGAGGTGGCAAAATATTCCATTCAATAGCATGCTTTGCAGTACTTGACCTCCTGTTTCCACCTTAACTTGACTCTTAGTATTTCTACTACATAGAATAGCGCCATCTTGTACACCTGTCCTTCAACATGGGTCTTTAATGTCTTTTATATCCAAACTATGAAAGTGCAAAAAGCATTCATTTTAGATTTTGATTATCACGAATATGTCACAGTGATATTGCGATGGAATAGTGGGTTTAAGAAATTTATTAGAAGAGTTATTAGCACAATGTGCAGATGGAAAGAAGCACAACACTATGGTAGTGGGTATGTGACAGTTCAGGCTTCAGCATCAGAGACAAAAGACTGGCAGGACTCTGAAAAATCAGAGCCCCTGGGGCAGAACTGGAAGTCTCTTCTTATATACATCTCTGAGGATGGGTTTGCTCCACAGCAGGGCCTTTCAGCCAGGCTTACTGATTCCCATGCAGAAGGCAGGGAGGAGGAATGGGGAGCAGGATGTGTCACCCTTTCCATGTAAATTCACATGTCAAGTAAGATGTGGAATTGGCAAGTCTGTTAGTCAGGGGCTCACAGAATATGTCTCAGTCAAGTAATTGTCAGTGTCTGTGATAGGGAGTAATGGCTGCTACAAAGCAGCAGCTCGATTCTATTACATTCTATGTATAGACATGCAGGGCTGGCAAATTCATAAACAAGGTAAGCATATGATTTCAGTAGGGACTTTTTTTTCACTTCAGTAATGGAGTAGACAACGTAATGCTCAACTGGGCACAAAGCAAACTGCTAATTTCTTAGGGCAATAATACCATAATTGAGTTCAGAGTTTGTTTTGACTCTTAGAAAATTGGACATTGAGTAGTGAATGAAGTTATGCTGGCTTCAGTGAGACTTAGTCCATGCTATTAGATTAATATATAATCTCTAATACTGCATATTTCACCTCTCTTTCCTGATTTCATTGGGTAATGCCATGTTCACTGGATGAAGAAGCTCAAATGCACAGAATAGGTCTTTCTATCTACTTTGTTATTAAGTCCTTTTCAGATAAGGTGAGTTGCCCATTACCAAGTATTCATATAAGTCATACACATTTGCAGTTTTTGCAATCTATTGTTACACCTGTTCTTCATTTTTCTTTGATAGTGACTTATCTCTTATTGAAGAAATTCTGTCACAAATTTTCCAAGAATGTTTCCTCTAAGTCTCTGATCATTCTTTGAATTACTAGCTATAGGTCACAAATTATCATATCACACACAACTGAAGAAAAATGAATAGAGACAGTTACCTGGTTTCTCAAACCTAAGAGTGTTTCTCTTCACCCTGGTCATTCAGAGATGTTTCATAATGTGACTGTGGTATGGCATGCACTTTCCAGTCTCAGGACAGTATTGTGTGGCTGAAGTTGTTCATATTCAGTTGGTATCTGCATATTGTGAAGAATGATCTAAAAGCTTGGCCTAAGTGTTCTATTCTCTGCAAAGTGATATATACTGGGAAAACTCCTTGGAGTCATAGTATAATTAAATAAGGAAAAGGGATATAGAAGGAATGGGAATGAGCATTTGGACCACTTGTTCATATAATTTATGTCTCAGTATCTTTGTTTCTCTCAAATATGTACTTTGACCTTTTGATGGTACAATGATACAATATTTCTTTCATACTGAACAATATGACATTGTAAGCTCAAAAACACCTGGAACATGATGGAAAGCTCAAGTAACAATATGGTCAAGTTTAGTTACTGGTAGATACAGTAGCTAATTTAAATTCTTTCTCCCATATTGTGTGGAAATCAATTCCACATATGAAGTTCTACATAAGAGATATCTAGTCAAAGGTAAATATAAGAGATGAACAAATAATAACTGCTAATCCCATTTTTAAAATCTAAGCAAAATTATTGTGCTGCTTTAAAGTGAAATATATAGTATATATGAAATATATTTGCATTTTTTGTATCCAAATTTATTTGATATTATCTTAGATTTGATTTTAAACTTACTTTATTGATCACAACCATTTTGAGGGTATAAAAGCTCTCATTTCAATGGGATGTGATGTGCACACATAACTCAGAATTTACTCTAAGGCAATTCACTATTTTCATGTATGTAGAATTTTTAACTTCTATGTGGCTTCACATGACATTCCCTGAGCAAAGAACACACTTCATTTCCCCCCTGGCCAATGGACAGCCAGTTCCATTTCTCTCCACTACTCCATAATTAAGTGATAGAGTTTTAAATATATTTTATGTCATTTTTTTCTGAGGATATTGGGATTTGGAAGTTTTCTCAGAAATACAATAATAAGAGTCATACTTAATCTGTCATAGGGTGGTGATTCTATGCTAATTAACATGGTTCATGATCCATTGGTTTTCATTTCAAGGATACTGAAAATCTAGGCCTGGCATTTAATTTACAGTAGAATTAGATTTCAGTTTGGTGTAGTTGGAAGCTGTCCTGTGTTCTGGCCTGTGGGCAATCAGGACAAATCTCTCCCACTCATGTTCCCCAGTTAAACACATAGAGGCTTATATTAATTGTAACTGCTCAGCCATTAGCTCAGGCTTACTACTGACTAACTCTTACACTTAAACTAACCCATTTCTGTTAATCTATATATTACCATGTGTTCCATGGCTTTATCTGTGTGCCATTACATGATGCTCCCTAGATGGCAGGATGGTGTCTCCTAACTCAGCCTTCCCCTTCCCCACATTCTCCTCTTCTGCTGGCTCTGCTTATACTTCCTGCCTGAGAATGTGCTATAAATGAGCATTTTAGTAAACCAGTGTACAAGGGCACTATCCAACAACATTTCCCCTTTTTTGTCTAAACAAAGAGGAAGGTTTTAACTTTAACATAGTAAAATTACATATAACAAAATAGTTATCAAGCAAGAATTACAGTTATAATATCTAGTCTATTTGTATTTGGCAAAATTAAAGAAAATATTTTATCGTCTATCCTATATTTGTGAGTCTAAAGTTTCATATCTAATTTATCTTTTATCATAACCAAGGAAAATTATAATTATCTAGTCTTCAACTACATCAAAGACCTCAGAAGAATATAATATTACCTAAGTAAACAGGAAATGCATTGTAAGCAAATTCCACAACTCTGGAAATGCCAGAGACAGCTACCTGCCTAGACAGGCATCCAAAGTTCCTCTGTGATGTTGGGGCATCCTTCTTCAGCCTATAGGCCTAGAATCTCTCAGTCACTTCTCTCTGTGTCCTGTAGAATGTCTGGCAGTTTCTTCTGTGAGGCAAGAACCTAAAGGGCCATCTTACCTTTTAAAGTTCAGTGGTCACCTTCTTATGGGGTCTGCATGTCCAGTTTATACAAAATAGTGTCAATCAGTTGATGCAAGGGCACTTTTTTGCCCAGTGGCTAACATTTGCCATAAAGAAAGCAAATTCCATGATGAATTTCTTCAGTGCCTATTATCTTCTTTAAAGTAGATTGATGCTGCCAGGAGCAGGCATGTTTCAATGTCCAGAAAGTCAAAATTCTTAAAACATTTTAAATGTCATATTCTGTAGGTCTTTGAAGTGTTGAAGATTACCTACATAATTGAAATATATCTATGTATATCTAGAAAACTTAACTAACATGACTACAGGTGTGATTATCATAGAAGACTAATTAATAATCTGTATTTCTTAATGACACATTATAATTTAAATGAGTTGTATAAACATAATACCTTAAACAAGAGTAAACATATACATACAATATAACAAAATTAACTTTAAATTTGTGTCAATAAACAAAAAAATCTGTAGAAATTTAAAACAAGTTGCTTAGCTGAACAGCCTTTACAATCAAATGTCTCTCTGTAGTTAAAAATACCAAATACCATATAATCCAGAATCTCTGTGTGATTTCCATCTTTACTTGGCTTATTTTTTATATTACTTTTACTGTCTCTTTAAAAATTTTAAATTTTGCCGGGCGTTGGTGGTGCATGCCTTTAATCCCAGCACTCGGGAGGCAGAGGTAGGTGGATCTCTGTGAGTTTGAGGCCAGCCTGGGCTACCAAGTGAGCTCCAGGAAAGGTGCAAAGCTACACAGAGAAACCCTGTCTCGAAAAACCAAAAAAAAAAAAAATCTTAAATTTTAAAACTTTCTATTTCTTTATACAAGATTCCTTTCCCTCTCTCTTCCAAGCGTACTTACATTTTTACACACATTGTAAACTGTTTAAAGTTTATCCCATCTGAATCTGTCTTATTGTGAATCTATTGCTTTAAACTGCAGAGGGGTTAGAACAGAAGCTCAGCCTTGGCTGCTGACTCCAACTACCTCAGCTTCCCAATATGGCGGAAGTACGTTTAGAGTCAGCCCTGGATGCCATGCTCTCTGCTACCTCTGGGAGGCAGTGGATTCATGCCTCCATCCAGCAGTAGCCCAGAAACCTCTTTTTTTTTTTTTTTTTCCTAGCTCAGTTGGTAGAGTATGGGACCCTTAATACCAGGGTGCCAAATGTAGCTGGAAGTTTTCATGTGTTCAGGCCTGTGGGCAGTCAGCACAAATCTCTCCCACTCATTTCCCCCAAGTAACACACAGAGGCTTATATTAATTATAACTGCTTAGCCTTTAGCTCAGGCTTATTACTGACTAGCTCTTACACTTAAACTCAGCCCATTTCTGTTAATCTATATGTTGCCATGTTTTCCATAGCTTTACCTGTGTGCCATTACATACTGCTCCCTGGATGGTGGGCTGGCATCTCCTGACTCAGCCTTCCTCTTCCCAGCATTCTCCTTGTCTGCTTGCCCTGCTGATACTTCCTGCCTGGCTACTGGCCAATCAGTGTTTTATTAAACCAGTGTACAATGGCATCATCCCACAGCAGTTTGGTACCTTAATTGGTATCTATTAGTTATTGTTAATATTACTTAACCCTGAAAATTATTAGTGGAAAAAAAACTGCTGTAATACAGGTAGCATAATATAAACACATAATCTAAACTACTAATCTTTTGAATCAAACTTTAAAAAATGTTTCTAGTAGAACTCTACAGATTGATGGGCCATTTGATGTGAAATTAGTTTTCTTTTTTTAAAACTTGCATTTCAATCAGTTGTTGAAAGGTCATGTTTAATGTCACATTAGCACATTCTCAGAAAGATGTAGTTTTGTTTATGCTTCATGTGATAAGATAAAAACTCCCTATGTGATGAATTCAAATGCAACTCTTAATTCTCATACAGGGTTTTTGTATGGCTCCATTAAGGCATGCATTTTCAGCCAATGACATCTATCTTCTGTGAAAATTTATAACAATGATACACTGTGATGTTCTTTTGAGTCTCTGTTGGCTTTTTATTTCATACATAGGCAAAAATATTATATATAATAATATAAATAATATATATATTATATGTTAGGTTACTCTATCTTTAGTCTGTGTCTCAATTGGTTTATTTACCCTTTTGGTTTGTGATATGACTTTCCTAATTGTATTCCGGACAGAGATCTTGAGTGATAGGCTCATAATTAATTTCAGTCCTCTTTCTCTCTTCTCAAATATAATCATTTTTCCTGTGAGCTAATCTTTGGTCCCTGATTTTGACACAGTAGAAATCAGTGTCCTATCTTGGGTTTCTTATTTTGTTAATAAAAATTATAAGAATAGACTCAAATTGGAAGTCATGAAAAAAATGGGTGGCACTACCCCATGTGCTGGAGTCCTACAACAAATAAAAAGGGAAATGGGAAAAGGGAGAAATCCAGGTGCCAATGTAATCCCTTCTTTCCTAATTTCTTGTGAGTCCCCCTACTAAGCTAGTGCCACTGCCATTTCATTCTCACAATGATGGGCTATATTGTTATGATTTTTGAAAAAAACTTAACTCTTCTCCCCCTAAATTGTTGCTGTTCAAGTACAAGGTAGTAGCAATAAGAAAAATAACTGATACATCTTATTTGTATAGACCACTGATATTTAATTGATTTCAGTTATACTTTACCTTTAAATATCATTAACTTATTTTAACCAGGAAAGTTATTTATTGCTTGAGCTAAATTATTTTGGATAATTTAAACAAACAGTAAGATTATAGGGAAGGAATATTTTATAATGTTTTATTTTTTCTTCTTAAAAGTAAAACCCTTTACTAATGACTAGAGATAATCAGGATTTACAAGCTTTCATGGAAGGTATTATAAGTAAAAAATGCTTTTTTTTTCTTCAAAATTATGTACCCAGAGGGAAGAAACTTTGTTAGTAAGTGCTTTATCTCAAAAGAAAATACAAAAGAAAAAATCTGGTTGTGTATATGAGGGCAATCCTTCATCATTCCATGGTTGATTTTCACTCTCAGAATGAAGTGTAAGAATGAGAGCCAAATGTGGCTGCAGGAGTGTAGGGCCATGAATATGTATGTCCTGAATGTCTGTTATAAGAGTTTTCATTTAAGTTGCTTTTTGAGCAAGGACTTTTACATATTGTCCTGTAGGCTGTTAGATGAAAAAGCAGAGACATATCCATATTTAATTGTGGTAAATCTAGAATGTGTTCTATTAATAGACATATGCATTGCATGGGATTTGTGAACACAGAGAAAAATATTCAGTATTCCATCTGGAAGTGTTAAAGAAGAATAGAGAAAAGAGGTTTTTTTTTTTTTTTTTTTTTTTTTTTTTTTTTTTTTTTTTTTTTTTTGGTTTTTCGAGACAGGGTTTCTCTGTGTAGTTTTGCGCCTTTCCTGGAGTCCTTTTCTGGAGTCCAGGCTGGCCTCGAACTCACAGAGATGAGCCTGCCTCTGCCCCCTGAGTTCTGCGATTAAAGGCATGTGCCACCACCACCGCCTGAAAAGAGTTACTTTTTAAGCTATGAAAAAAATGATGATGAACTATCCAGGAAATCTAAGTGAGATATAAACAGGAAGAAGGCAAGATAGACATATGAGCAATGGCTGGGATTAAAAATGCCACAGGATGTATTTGAGAAATTAATGGGAGCCTGGGTTTTCTGTAGTATCCATTGTCAGGTAGTAAATAAACAGTTTTATAGAGGATCAAGAAGGTCTTTGTCTGACAGTTTAAATACCTAGAACAATTTACTGATAGGCATTGCTGAAGGGTTTCAAGGAGCTCCCATTTTACTTGTAAAGAAATAACTCTCTTTGCCTGCATTGTAACCAGAAAAGTACAACAGATTTCTTTCTTAGAAAACTAGGAAAAGTTGCTTTTTAAAACTCTCTGGATATTTGATTAAAGAAATTTAGAAGAAATGTTTTGCGAACAAAACCTGCTCAGTTAATAATGTAACTGAGCAGGTTATATATAGATATAGATATAGCTATAGGTATATATAACCTATAGCTATAGGTATAGATAGATGATAGACAGATGATAAATGATAGTTAGAAACAGAACAACAGAAAATCCAAACAAGACATGCATATTTAATTGTATTATAAATTTAATATGCTAACACCTTGATATTGAACATCAAGTCTATAGAAGCCTAAAGGGGAAAATATCTGTTTTTTAAGATCTCCAGTTTGTGGTATTGAATAGCTGCAAGCAATTTGGGGGTGTCAGAAAGGACAGCAGTATAAAAATATGAAGGTATGTTGATGTTGTGTATATACAAGCATCACTTAAAATGTAAATACAAATAAATATGAAGTAAAGGAGTGAAAGAAGCCATAATCTGGAAATAATAAAGAAAGAAAGCTGATAATGCTTACTTTACTTTCCCACAAAGCAGGAAGCATAGTAATTGAAACAATGATGTCCATTTCCAAATTATGCAAGGATCAAGACTCCTTTGAATTGCAACATGTGTGGATCAAATAGAGTTTCACAATGTTTAACGTGTGAAAGTGTTAAAGAATTGAGAAAAGACATGATTTTTTTTAAAGTCAACTTCATTACTGAGTTTCTTTGTTATTCTTAATCTTAATGCAACACATTGAATGAAAGAAGATTAACCAGAAGGATCAAGTGTTACACATTTTCCCTCATATGTAGAATCTAGTGGATTCTAGAGTCTAGATTCAGTGGGAGTGTGTGAGATTAGCAGGAAAACTATTAGGGACAGAAAATGTATCACAGTGTGAGGGGAATGAGGGTAATGGACATGTGATTACAATCATATTATAAAAGCATATACAAAATGAAATCATGAAATATTATGCAAAATTAGTATACAGAAACAAAAGTAAAATAACTTGGAGGGCCTAAAAATAAATTTAAAATGCAATATAAACTAATGCATCAAGCAATAGAATTAATAACGCTCTCAAATTCATTTAGAATTTTTACTAAAACAACTGATACTATGTATCATAAAATGCAACTTAAAAATGGAAATATAGAGCATAGAGCATAGGAAATGTATTTTTTAAATCATGATCCAACATGCAAAATAGTAAATGAGCCTACAGCTAGCAGAATTGGAAAACAATTGCAAATCTTGTATTTTAGGAAGAAACTTCACTTTGATTTATTTTTGAAATCATCCTTAAAACTTTAAAAGTAAAATGTCACACCATCCAATTAAAATTAATCAAAGTGTCTGAACAGATATTTCTTCAAAGAAGTCATGTAAATACCAAAAGAATACATAGAAGTGGGTTTAAAATTTTTAGTTAGAAAATGCCAATTAAATCCAGCATGAGATACCATTTAATGTCAAATGAGATGTCTGTAATAAAATCAGATAATAACTAGTGTTGTGAAGGATAGAAAAACTTGTAATGTGTTGGCTGTAAGGACATAAATTTGTATAGCTACTTTGAAAGTTACTCTGGGAGTTGATAAGACATTAACACTGAAATGACCATGTGATTCAATACTAAAACTCCTGTGCAGTTATCCAAAGGAATGAACATAAGTTTATGTATAAATATGTATACACATATCCATAGGGTCATTATTTTAAAAAGTAAACTACAAAAGGAGCTTAAATGTCCATTGACTTATCACTGTGTAAACCAAGCTTTCTATTGTTCATCTGAGACAGTATTCTTATAGCCACAACTTAACTTTGATAGTAATGATACAATATTTACATTAGCTGTCAGGTTTATCAAAGCCTGAGGGTGATAACTGAATGAGATAATTGTCATCATTATAAATTTTGCTCCAAAAACAATCTAGTGAGTTATTCTCTATAACGTTTTGCCTTTCAATGTTAAATAAAAACATTTGAGGAAAAAGCGAACATCTTCTTAAAATATTATTCAGTCCATCTTAGTCAGGAGATTAGTTCGAATATATTCTTCAGTCACATGCCATTGGAATACATTTCAATCAGAAGACCCTGATTATTATTAATAGAGGAGTTAGGATTTTCTATACTTAGCCCAGCAAAATAGCACACTAGTCTCCAAGGAAGCTCTAATATTATTTTCTCTTAGTTCCCCATTGAGATGATAATAAACCTTTGAATTGCCCACCTAGAAACATTTTCTTTGAGAAGAAACTGCTGGGGTCATTTAAAAAGTCACTTGATACTATGCCAGAGAGAGAGAGAAAGCTTTTTCTCTTGTGTTGGCTATCAATAGATGAAATAGCTTTCTTCTTTCTCCTCGCCTCATCCGTACCCCCATCACTCATGCCCTTTATAATGTTCAACAAAAGCATTGCTCAATTGCATCTTGTCTGACAGTGAAGGTACATAAAGTGCCCATTTTGTTTAAATGAATGGCAGTAACCTTTTTGCTACACTAACTTCTACGGCACCACAGGAAACAGCATGGCTCTGTTTGTATCCCTTTACTTTCAGCTCACAGTGTCTTACAGGTTTTATACATCACATTCACCTTTAATCTCATGACTGTTCAACATAAGATCCTTGTGTGTCATTCAAGTAAGCACTTTGTGTTTTTAAGACACCTGTTTCAAAAGTCGTACATTATCTAACAGGGAAAAACAGTGTGTTTTCAAGTAAGGAAAGAAAAATTCGTGACTAAACCATACAACAGTTTCTCAAATCCTGCAATAATATCACATATTTAGAAAAATGTATCAATAACTATTTGACCTCAGACTTTAAGGATTTCATTAACAAAGTGTTTGATAATTCTGAAAAAATCCAAGTCAAGTTTCATGTGTGTGCATATAGTGAATTAGAAAAATAACTTTGCTTTTATACATCTATTGTCTTCATTGTCCATGTTCTTTAATCTATAATGTGATATATTCATATATTACTTCTTGTATCTTATTTTCTGACAGATATGATTATTGTTTAAAATTATCAGAGACATCAATTATCTCTTTTATAGTCCTTCTATAGGAATATTATCAAAAATCAATATTTTGTTACTATTGATTAGTTGTTGGCATATGTAAACCATATTTATAAATTAGCCCAAACTAATATTTAAAACTAGAAATAAAACAAAAATTACAGTCAAAGTTAGAGCCAATTAATATGTAGCTTTTATTGTGAATCAATTCAAATTTGACAAATTGATAGTATCATTGCCTTGTTTTAAAGTTCATTTTATTTTGAGCAGAAAGGGACCTGAAGTTACAGAGACTTCCTTGTATGATCCAACAGCACCTATATGAAACGGATGCTCACCTCTAAGTTTTTGTAGTTATCAGAATCTAGTATAATAAAAGAAAGAGATACCCACAAAATTCAGGGGAACTGCTTAGGGAATGGAAGTTGCTCATTGGAAACTGGAGATTTCTTACCATGAAGGGTAGTGTGCTAGTCAGAGAAACTGAAACCTTCTTAGAATAATTGGTCTAAAGAGAAGTTAGTAGTTTAGAGAAATGGCCAAAGTAGTTGTGACAGAAATGAATAAAGGAAACAATTAACACAAATATTCACAAGTCATAAATGTTCTTAGACTCCTGTCACTTTCTAGACTGCACTGGGGATTTGTTCAGTCACTCTCTGGAATACTGTGTTTTTCAACTAGGATTTTTATGACTTGTTTATTCCATTTGCCCTTTATATTAATATATTCACAGACCATAAGAAGGAACCCACTACTACTTTTTTGCTAAATGGGCAAAATATTGGGTGAATCTTATTGACTTAACCATATAATCAAGGATTAATGCATTCCACTACCCTCACCATAGAAGCTTCTATTTACAGTAGATGGTAATTAATATAGAGACTCACAACTGGTCAAAATAGAAAGAGTAAGAGCCTATGGGATATTCAGGTCTAAGTGGAGCGACAGCAACACCTGTCCTCTTTTGAAGGCCCAGGAATCATTACTGAATAGGGGCCAGGAAGATTGTAAAAGCCAGAAGTTGAAGATGGCTGCAGGAAACTCTTTCCAGACAGACCTAAGCAAGTATACATATGAACTCACAGTGGTTGTGGCAATATGAACAAGGCCTTTGTAATCTCAAGACAGGCTTTGCATATCTGTGTGTCTATATATACATAACATACCACACACATATACATTGCACACATACAGGAATTACATTTCAAATGGCCTTATATAGTATTCTTCCTTTGCAATAATTACTGAGTGAGCATTTCTTTGTTAGTAGAAAGCATTTGTTTCATATGAGGGCCATACTTAACTTTGGAAATAATTCTGAGGCTGTCCACTATACAATCATGTACATGGACTTCAAAGTTTGTCTTTTACATAATTTTTGGTAGAAGGTTGTGACGAAAAGGAATGTTTGATATTATATGATGGTATAATTCATTTTAGGGTAGATCCAAAACATTCCTAATCTTTGCTAATAGCTCTGCCCACATGAGTCAATTCTATATGTAGGTTTGCCAAATTCCAAACCTAAAGATTGTAGGTCGTTGCCATAGTTTGCATAAATTGACCTCTACTTCTGTACTTAATATTTCATTTAATATCTCTTGGGATGAAGATTTCTAACTTAACCAGTGTTCTATTGCTGTGAAGAGATACCATAGTCATAGCAACTCTTATAAAAGAAAACATTATTTTATTAAAGGAACTTGCTTATAGTTTTAGAAGTTTAGCCCATTATTCTCAAGGTGGAGAACATGGAGACATGTAAGCAGACATGGTGGTTAGGAGTTATACATCTTATTCTGAAGGCAGTAGAAAGAGAGAAAGACAGAGCCACAGGCCTTGGCTTGAGCTTCTGAAATCCCAAGCCCAATCCAAGTGAAGTGCTTTCTCCAAGAAAACAACACCTACTCCAACAACACCACACCTCCCCAGCCCTCTTAAATAGGGCCACTCCCTAGTGATGAAGCACTCAAATATATGAGTCTATGGGGGCAATTCCTACTTAAACCACCACTATATCTAACAATGAGTGGATAATCTTCCTGCAGACAATTCTATTTCTAGGTGATATGGACTATTACAAGGCAAAGCATGTCTACCATTTGTTATTCCAGAGATACAATTAGGGAATACAGTGACAACGTTCTCTCTCTTCTCAGTTTAAATTCAACTTGATACTCATTATTTTTATTATATCAATTACTTTTTTCCTGAATGAGAATAATTCACTGCCTCTCAAAATCTTATACCAAACTAAGCCCCAGCAGTAAAATACATATAAATATAGTTAAAAAGATTAGCACATTGTAGGAATATAAATAGAGTAGAATGCGTTTTCATTGGCCTTCTCATCATCTATAATACCAAGTCAAATTTAATAACCTTTCATAATTCAACATACATCTATATTTATAGATAAATATGCATCAATAAAAGTTCTTAGTTTTAATATAAAACATATAAATGCAGAATCAGAAATCATATGATTATGGATTTCCCCAGAACTTCAAATTAAACCTCACCTTCTCAAAAGGTCTTTTACAAGCCCACAGCTTCAAGTAATCCGCAAATGAATGACAGGGTAAAGTACCTTTGGCTCCCTCACTGGGTATTTGATCACTCATCTTTATAGCTGCCATACATCATTGATTTGTAGCAATCAAACCCATTCTTAATCCCAGAATATCAAAGTGGAAAGATTAATCAAACTGTGAAAATCCATAACAATCGTCACAACCCATGACTTTCTGACTTGTAAGGATAGACAAGTGAATGAAATTAGTGTGAATTGGGAGTAGTAGTTTGTTAAATGTATGCAAGGTAGTTAGTTGTCCTAGGTTTGAAGAATAAACTTCTCTGTAGAAGTGCAGCATTTAGCTTTAACACATTTAAGTTGGCTGACTCATGACCATCCTGAGTGATCACAAATCAGTAATTTCAGTAGCCATTAAATCATTCCTGACAGCTGCTGCAGAGTGAAGCCTATAATTATGGATTAGCACAGGATGCTACAGACACAGAAAGAAAATTACTACCTACAACTTGCTTTCAAACAAAGAGAAAGAATTAAATGGTTTCCCTACTATCTTCTTTCATTTTTTTAATAAAAAATGTTTAAAAGTTGAGTAATATTAGTAGTATTAGTAATACTGGATCAGTATGAGTATACACAAAGGCACACAGTTTGCAACATTTCTATTAACACAGAACTCTTCTGTAGATGTACTAACATTTTACATATTTTTAACAGAGTATCTTATGAATAAGTACATATTTCACATTTTTTTTCATGTAAACTAAAACGTTTATAGGAAAGTTCACTCTGTGAGCTACTTCATTGGATTTGTCTTTGTCTCGTCCTGTTTTGAATTCATAGTCAACACCAGTTATTATTATAATTGATAGTGTCAGGAAGAAAAAATAATTTATTTCTCATTGTACAAAATTATCATTTCCCTCTCTTTTCCAAGAATGTCAATTTTTCATTTACTTTAGAATATATACCACTTGTGTATCTTATAGTCCAACTTATTTCTCTGCAGCTATTATTGTATGTCATCCTGATGACCAGTTTTTACTCTGATGAACATCAGCAAAGAAAATCAGATCTTCAGCTGGCAAGTGACAGGTAATTACTGCACCTGCATTTTCTTCTGTGTGCCATTTGATCTTCATACTTGTAAATCAGTTCTAGTGGGAAATGGAGAGCAGTGTCATATGGAACTTTTTACTTTGTTTTTGTGTATGTATACCTTTTCCCTCTGTGTTTCATGGGAGTGCAGGGAACTGAGGAAGACAAGAGATTCAGATTCCATCATCTGAAGCTGGAGTTACAGGAAGTTGTCAGCAGCCTAATGTGGGTGCTGGGAGATGAACCAAGGTTGATCTGGGAGAGCAGTATGTGCTCTTGCCCACTGAGCCATCTCTCCAGTTCATTAAAGGGAATTTATTGATCTCATCTCATATCCATGTGCTTAAGTAATTTATTTCTATTGAATTTTTTTTTTACCTTAACAAACATATCCTATGATCCATAGACAGTTCTTACATGACAGCAATTCAAATGCTTACATTCAAGAAATAAAATGAAATTGAGTAATCACAGCATGATATTTTGCCACTATAATAATTACATTTAAAAATAATGTTAAATCAGGTGGTAGGAGCTAAAATATCATTAACATAGAGCTATACAATCTTGAAATGGGAGCTTTTCGTGAATTAGTAGAAATTTATCGCAAGTACAAAATTATCAGATGTAGAAATTTATCAGAATCATAATTACAAAAAGTTGAAAAATTAATGCATATATAAATTCAATTCATATTTGCTACTTAATAAATATATAATATATATATAAATCCATTCATTCACTACCAATTTGGCATATATCTGGATTTGAATATACATTTATGTGCAAAACTTTTCCTTCTGAAGTTTATAATTTTGTTAATATAGAAAAATTAGTAATGAGTCAAAATATGATCTTAAGAAACTCATGCCTTTATTCATAATAATTACAATATTAATAATAATAATAACAATACCAGGTTATAGTCTACTAGATGGACTATGAAAAACTACAAATTGAAGTAATTAAATTTATTAGTTAAGATTTTTCAAAATTGAAAACAAATGTTTTTATACAGTATATACTTATACTTTATTTGCTTCATTTCTTTTCTGTTTCCCTCTACTACCACAATATTCTAGCAAACTATTTCGAGGATTTTTTTTTCAAATCTATTTTTCTTGTTATGGAAGTAAAATACTCCCCATTATATATCAATGACCATGTTGCTAAATGAATGCATAAAAACTGTAGCCAGACAAAAATGATTTTTAAGGAAAACATAGGGTCAATATCTTTTCAGTTATTATTTGATTTAGGAGCTCTGATGTAAATCATCTCTCACAATCACCCTTATGTACAGTTTGATCAATAGCTACTAAGAATTCTGACTAATGTGTCTATGGAGTTACTCTTACAGCAGTGTCAGTATTAGGCAGCTACATTCTATTTCTCCAGCAGTTCTTTTTCAGACATTAAATAGGAAATATCTGGCTTAACTTTTCACTGAAACTTTAGTCAGTGGGGATGAATACGAAGGACTCTAATGAAACTGAGCCTGAGACATTAGCAGAAGAATGACACTGATATAGATTACATGCTTATTAGTGATCCTTCTGTCCCATTTTGTACTCATCCTAGGTCTATGCTTTCAAAGGTCTATAAACAGACTATTGGCATCAATGGTACCATTTACAGAAACAGTTTTTTTTTTCTTATACATGCTTTTTTCTAACTTCTTAGTCAAACCAAACACTGGTTAAGCCCCGAGTACGTAACTCCCTGAGAAGCCTTTTCTAACATAGGATGTTCATTTCTAAAAATGGTTTTGTTGGCTATTCAACCACATAGCAATAAAAAACATGGCAGGTTCAGCACTCCAAAAGACATACTGGATTGGAAGTTCATTTCTAATGGGACACCTAAATTCGTCCCAGCAGTACTTTGTCCTGAATAAAAGTGTCCTCAGGGGTCTCTCTAATATGCTTCCATATTATAATGAGAAAATCACCATCCCTTGAAAAGAGTGGTGATGCTTGTACTATAGATTTCTGCATCAGAATTCCCGTGAATAGCATTTCTAATAATTACTTAAATTTAGACCTAAAATTCAAACTTCTTAGCAGTTGCTGGCCACTTGCTTGTCTAAGATGCTATGTGCTTCTGGATTCTCCCTTCTTCTAAAGTTCAGCAAATTTCTCCATGTTTATTGATACATTGTTACATTTGCAAAACAGCGAGAACGATAGCTTAAGAAACAGGATTTTAACACTGATACTTAGAATACCTGAAATTGGACATTTTTAATTTCTTTAATAAAAATATTTACATATATATATATATAATTTGATATTAGCCAGAAGTGGTCAATTCAACCCTAGAAAGTGCTGCTGTATCAGGTAGCTACATGTCTCAAATTATCTTATTTTTATCAATACAATATTTTTAGGTTTTCATTTTAAAATTATTTACCATTTTTAATATTTTAAAGCTTCATAGATGTATACACTGTATATTGATCCGTTTTATCTACCCTTACCACCTTCCTATTTTACCTAGGACCTCCACACTATGTGCTTCTGAATCAAAATTCTTCATTTTTCATAGTGATCAATTTTGCTTAATTTATGTCTTTACCAATCTATTTTCCTTAGTGGAATATGGGATGAAGCTAAAATCACAGGTATAAAGAGGCCGATGGGTCCTAAGGATCACAGAGGAAGGTGACAACCATCCCTGTCCTTGCTGATCCAACATCCCAGACAGGAGGAACACCTTGTTCATTCCTAAGCTTGTTCTACAGGATGGTTGACACAAGGCAAACTGATATCTTCCTTTGTCTTTTTTCATGGTCATTAAAGAGTCAAGGACTGGGAATCTGACATCAAGACTTCAGGAGCACCTAGGACACTCTTAAACCAGTCAATGAGGCCTCCTCTGAAGCTTGAAGCTGCAGGTGCTGCCTTGAATTCTTGGCTTTGGTCCCTAGGCTTGAAGCCACATTCCTAAAGTGACTGTTTTTGTTGTCACGTTGCATTCTCTGCGTGTGTCTTTGTCTTCAGTGGTGATTTTCTTCCTCTTTTAAATTAAAATATATTTGGAGCATTTTGCACCTTATTTGTTCTTTCTCCAATGAACTCACGTATGCCTCCTTTTTCTTCTCATATGAATCATGATCTCATTTACGTTAGTTGTTATTGTTACACTATATATATATAGTGTATATATATATATACATACATACACATGCATGCACATCTGTGTTTCTGTAAGTGATTTAGAGCATGCCCCTTGATTCTGGATAACCAGTTAAGGAACTCCCCCCTGCAAAAGATTTTTTCTCTTGCTCTCAGCATTCCTTAGTTGCCTGTGCCTATTTTTCTATGGGTGGGGCCCCATAAGAGTTCCCCCCTTCCATGTTACAATCCATACTTATGTCCTACTTCTCCAGGTTTTTCCTGAAAAACTGCCTTTTTAATTGTTATTAGTGAGCCATATGTTTCAATTTGTGCTACCTATATACACGTGGGGTTGTGACATCCACTGGGGCATGTGCAACCTATCAGGTCTTGTTTCCAAAGCAGAGGTCATTTTTCTGCCTCTGCACCATCAACTACCAGTTCAGGGCTATCCTGCCTCTGATAGGAGCAGTGCCTCAGATTCCTTTCTTCATCCGCACCGGAATTTTGATGGCTTAATCTCATATATGTACTGTGAAGGTAGCAACTCGTAGCCTCCGGCAAGCATTTCATAGCCTCCTCGTCATCCCCTGAGTCTTACATTTTTTTCCCACCCCACTTCTTCAGTGTTCCTTCATCTTGGATGCTTGTAAGTTGATACAAATGAACATCCACACCTGAAAAACTCAGTTACCTATAGTAGGCACAAAGCAGTTAAGATTCTCTGCATTAACCACAACCTACTGAAAAAGGAAAAAATTCTCTGACCAAATGTGAGAGTAAAAAAACACTCATGGGCACAAAGTTAGTATTTAGACTCCAGATTGACACGACTATTTAGCAAAACAGCAATAAATTTCCTACTAGGGTCTTTGATCTCCCCAGTCCCAGGCTTGTGACCAGGTTTATAGTACCGGTATAAAATCCTTCTCCAGGACTGGTCTCACATCCCAATAACTATCATGCCATTAAAAATTATTATATTTTCAGATGATCAATTTCATTCATATTTTCCTGTATCTGAAGTGAGTGTTTTCTTTGGTAATGATCACTTAAAATTTAGGTATGGTTAGCAGTAAAAAGAAATGGCAATACCCTGTGTTCTTTCAGATGCTTTTAAGGGCTATCTACCACTAACTTGTATGAAAGTAATTCACATCTGGCATTAATGTTTTTATTTAATAACCCTTGTCTTCTGGGAATAGCAGAAAATTACGAATTTTATTGATAATATCACAGATTTGAGGTGACAGACTCAGGGAAATTAATTCAAATAATTTTGTATTATTATTTGGTCATATGTAAATTAATAATTTGTTTGAAATTTATACAATAAGATACATGTGTTTTTTAATTACTTGCATTATTGATTTTAGATTCTTAATGTATTCTATGGGTATTATTCATTCATAATACTTAACAGAAAAATTTAAACATAATTATTAAAATTAAGTAAAATATACAAACAACTTTAACATGTTTAGTATGTCACTTGTTCTATTAACAAAGTTGAATTCTTATGTGTTCTTTGTTGATTTTTCAGATATTGCATTATGTAGCCATAGGCTGACCTCAAACTCACTCTGTGATTGAAAATAGCCTTGAAATATCTTTTTCCTGCCTCCACATCAGAATGATTATAGGTACTTTCCTCCATGCCCAACTTACATTTATGAGTACTTGTAAGGATATTTTCACCCATATCATAGTTTTTAAAATATATATATATTTGTTGCTGGAGATGTGGTTCAGTGTTTAAGAGTTCCAACACACCAGTTGGGTGGCTCACAACCTCCTGAAACTTCAGCTCTAGGATATCTGAAGTCCTTTTTCGGCCTTGGCAGGCAAAAATGCAAAACACACACACACACACACACACACACACACACACACACACACACACATATATATATATATAAATAAAATATGTTCACAAATGAAAAAAATAAATATATTTGAAAATAGTGTTTAGTATTTTAATGCACAAAGCTTTTGTAATCATATATGTTTCAATATAGAATACAAAAACTTTAATTTTTATAGTTAATGTTTTTATTTGGGTTAATTTTGGTACATTTCCACTATAATATGATATTATATATGGAAGGATAACAGTTTGTTATTTTAAATCTTATTACAAAGGCCTTAAAATACCCACTTCTATCATTTATGATCACTTGGTCCATGTCAGCAAGGGCATCGTTGTCAACAATTCAACCCAGTGGTTTCAAACATCTGTTGCAATGACCAGGACACCATATAGGTTCCTGTTATACTCTTGTATAAATGAGTATCAGACAATGTATTTCTTTGTAACTACTTAGAATATAATACTTTAAAAGATTTTAACAAGAGCCTTTAAAAACTACTTTAACCAATACAGGTAATGCAATTGCTTAGAGACCTCTGATTTTCCTTTTCATGTTTAGTTATCCTCTGGTCCCTGTGCATATTTAGTCCACAGGGAGGTCAAATAGCATAAACCTAACAGTACATTAACATCATGAAAGCTGGCTTTTGAAGGGTGTTTGTGAAACACTAGTTCTTCCTTTCTTATTCACTCTATATCTTCTGAGTTTCCTACTAGATTAGGTAACCACTTCTCCTTTTCATTTTTATAATTGAAACAAGACAATAGGTGCATCATACAGCAACCATTCCTCATGGGCTTAAAGTCTTGTATTCTTTATCCTTCAGTGAGTTCTGATGACAAACACTAGAAACTCTGGGGAAATCATCCCAAGTGGTAACTCTAGCAGGGGAAAGGAAAATTTGCTCCTAAATGGTGGATTGATTCTGATTGCGTGTCTTATATTAGATGATCCCCAGTCTCAGCAGGATTTTCAAAAACGATTATTGACTTTCTGCCCCAATGTCTCAGACCAACAACCTGTAAATCATATGTCAGAGACCAAAGGAAGTTTATTTCTTTGGACAGACAGAAACAGAATTCAGATTCCTTTAAAGAAAATTGAAACTCCAAAGATTGATTTTTGAGAAACAAAATTAATAGAATTTTTGCCTCCTCTCTAGTCAAAAATTAAGACTCTTTGGTGGGATGCAAACTGTAATCTCCTACAAAATTATATTAAGAAATTGTAACTGAGTATTGTGAGTGTGGCTAATACTTGATTTTTGAGTACTGGATAAATACAGTCACAAATGTAGATCATGCTCTACTTCACAGTTGTTGTTGTCTCTGTCCTTCTGACAGCCAATTCTTCACATCCTTCAAAGGATGAAATGAGAAGTGTCCTGTCTACATAAAGTATTTGAACACCTGATCTCTAGTTGGTGTTGTTTGGGAATTATGGAAACAGAAGGAGTTGGAGGTTTCTTGGAGGAAGTCACACTACATGTTGGCTTTGAGGTTTTATAACTTCCCTTTAATTCCTGTTTGTTGCCTCTGCTTTGGGTTTGAGTTTGAAGATGTGAACCCTCAGCTTCCTTCACCAACTGCCGGCTGCTTCAATTCCCCGACAGTTATGGACTCTCCCTCTGGAACCTGAAGCCACAGTAAATCATTCCTGATCTAAGTTCCCTTTGTTTTAGTGTTTTATCACCATAACAGAAAAGTAATTAATATAGTATCCTTAATTTCATGCCCCATCTTCAGCTACAAAGTATCAGCAATCTTATAGTTTTCAATAGAGCCCCCAGCCATATCACACATTTTAAAAAGATAAACTTTGAATGTGGAAACATTTCAATGAAAGACTGCTATTTCCACACCTGTAAAAAGGAATTAGAAAATATTTCAAAGTGGAATAATAAGTTTGTTCCTCCGCACTCCACAATACTTATGGATACTGTGTGTAGCTTAAGTTTTCCTGCCTGGCCCATGGTCAGGATAAATCTCTTTCACCTGCCAGTCTCACAGCCGCTCAGACCCAACCAAGTAAACACAGAGACTTATATTGCTTACAAACTGTATGGCCGTGGCAGGCTTCTTGCTAACTGTCCTTCTATCTTATATCAATCCATTTCTATAAATCTATACCTTGCCACATGGCTCGTGGCTTACCGGCATCTTTACAAGCTGCTTGTCCTGGTGGCGGCTGGCAGGCAGTGACTCCCTCTGCCTTCCTGTTCTTTTTATTCTCTCTGTTAGTCCCGCCTACACTTCCTGCCTAGCCACAGGCCAATCAGTGTTTTATTAGCCACATTTGCCATACAGAACATCCCACAGCAACTGTGTCTCCACAATATGCCCATATCTCTTCCTTATACTGGCTGCCCATCAGACAATTTTCTATATTATATCCTTCCTACTTTTTCTCAATTGTAAACAATACCACAAACATTAAGATACAGCTGGAAAATCAAGAATTTGAAAGCAAAGTTCTTTTCTCTGAAAATTCAAAATTTTGAAGAAAAAAATTTATATGTATAGGAATGTTTTGTTATTGAATTTGCAAATGACAGAAAAGGCAAGGACAATGAAAGGAAGGATTCTAGCAGTGGCTGAAAATGCCCTCTGTCATAACAAAGTTTATCCTCTCTTTTTCATGTCACATACTAGTATACTGGCTATGAGGAATGTGACCAGAAAAAAATAAAATAAAGATTAGTACTCTCCCCTCATTTAGATACCAGCTATATAATTCACCATTGTTCATTAATTGTGGTCAATATATTTATTTCCAGGCACTCTGTCAGACAGCATAGATATAATAGTAAAATAATTTACCTCTCAGGCCGGTGTATAATAGATTTATCTCACAGCCTTCAGAAGTCATCAATTCTGTGGGCACCTTGATATTGGTCTTCTAGATTCCAGAACTGTGGAACAATAAATTTTTGTTGTTTCAGTCACTCAGCTTGCGGTTTTTATAGCAGCCATCAAAAGCTGATGCAGATAATATAATTGAAGAAAAGAACTATTCCCAGTACTTATCAGATCCTCTTAATCTGATGATTTAAGTGGAGACAGTCTA
>CABHPQ010156582.1:0-14047 GCA_902168405.1 Peromyscus aztecus | reverse complement strand
GGTGCCTGAAGCCCCACGTTTACCCCCAGCGCTGTATAAACTGGATGCAGTGGTGCATAACTGTTATTTCAGCACTCAGGCAAGGGGAAGGAGAGTTTCAGGTCAGCCAGGGATACATGAGACCCTGCTTCCAAAAGGAAAGGAAGGAGGAATCCTGAGAGAAATAAGTAATGATATAGGGGGGAAAGCAGGATGTTCGATGAGATCCCCAAATAATACCAACCAGAAGTGAGGTGTGAAATCTTTTCTTAACAGAATAGTGCCATTGAATAGCTATGAAAATGACTAACATTAGGAAGTAGTTATTTTCTGACCATTTCAACAACACAAGTAGAGTCACCGGGTAAAGGCGCTGGCTAAAACCGCTAGGGAACAGGATAGTTACACAGCCTCAAAATAGCATCCTATTGAAGTCCATATTTAAAGGGAAAATAATGTGTCAAATGATCAAACTCACATGTCACCTACAATGAGACAAATTGACCGCATATGCCTCCTGATGGAAGGCATTGGGAAAGACACAAGGCCACCTCTCTCATGTCCTTGCCAAAGTGTTCTCCTTGAACCTCATCACAAAGAAGCAATCAGACAAGCCCAAAATTGAGGCATATTTTACAAAATAACTTGTCTTCGTGGTCAAAAAAAATCACAAGGATGAAAAAGAGGGAAAAGGGCCTTTATAATAATTAAATGCAAAGCGTGTTTCCAAGTTACATTACTTATTTGTTTTTGAGACAGGGGCCTCATTATGTAGACCAGGCTAGCCTTGAACTCCCAGAGATCCACTGCCTTTGCCTCCTGAGTGCTGGGAATAAAGACATGTGCCACCACACCCAGCTTGATTGGGTTTTTTATATTTGCATACATTTGTACGTGTACACACACACACACACACACAAAGAGAGACAGAGACAGAAACAGAGACAGAGAGACAGAGACAGAGAGACAGAGAGAGAACATATTTTGGAGACAATTCAGATTTGAATAGGAACCCATATTATAGAAGAGTACTGTACACTATTACATTTCCTTGTTGGCTGGGGTGATGGAAGGCCAGGCAAGCAGTATTCAACAATTGAGCATCTTGTGTCTCTAGTCTGATAGGAAATTTTTTGTCCCTGTGTGGTGGCGCACGCCTTTTATCCAGGCACTCGGGAGGCAGAGGCAGGCAGATGTCTGTGAGTTCGAGGCCAGCTTGATGTACGTAATGTGTTCCAGGCCAGCCTGGGTTATAAAATAAGACCCCGTCTCAAAATAAATCTCCCCCCTTTTTTTTCTTGAGTGTGCTGGCTACATTTAGAGGCAGAATGTTCTTGTGCTTTGGAAAGAAATGCCTAACTCCTGAGGAGAGTGTTTCGATGTCTGCTGCTTATTCTGCAGCGATTGTGAGGGGAGAAGAACCTTTACATGAAGAGAAGAGAAAGAAAACATCTCAGAACAAATAGGCCGACGTGGCGACCAACATTTCTAGGTAAAGAGTGTACACTGTGGGCTGCACTGTGCTTCCCCAACACACAACTGTTTTGTACGCTCCATAGCTGTTTTTACTATTTTTTCAAACAATATATTCTGATAAGGATTTTCACCTGCTCCAACTCCTCCTCAGACCCTCCCCACCTCTCTACCTCCCCACCACCTAATATCATGCCCTTTCCTTTTTTCTTTCTCTCTTTAAAAAAACAAATAAATGCTGGGCGGTGGTGGCACACACCTCTAATCTCAGCATTTGGGAGGCAGAGGCAGATGGATCTCTGTGAGTTCAAGTTAGCCTGGTCTACAAAGTGAGCCCCGGGATAACTAGGGCTGCTACAAGAGAACTCCTGTCTTGAAAAACAAACAAACAAACCAAGAACCCAAGAAACACATATACAAAAACCCCAGAAACCAAAATATGTGAGCAAAAGAACAATAGGCAAAAAATGCCAGACAAAGCAATATGAGACAGTCTACAAAAATACTATTGAGCTCATTTTGTGTTGGTCATCTACACTTGGGCATGGGGCTTACTGGTTAATAAACCCAGTAAGATCCCATTGGTCAAGACTAATTTTTCCTTTGCAAGCAGGTATCACTTGCAGATAGCTTCTTGGTCAGGGGTGGGAGCCCATTTCTATTTCCCCTTCTTAGTGCTGAGACCCAGTCTGGCTTGAACCCATGTAAGCCCTGTGCATGCTGCCACAGTCTCTGTGAGTGTGTGTGTGCATCAGTCTTGTGTTTGGAGAACACTGCTTCCTTGGAGTCATCCATTACCTCTGGCTCTTACAATCTTTCTGCCTCCTCCTCTTCTGCATAGATCCCCATCTCCGAGGGGAGAGGTTTGATGAAAACATCCCATTTAGGACTGATTACTCCCCAGACCCTCACTCTCTGAACAATGTCCAGTTGTTGAGCTCTGTGTCAGCTCCCATCTACTGTAAGAAGATTCTCTGATGATGGTTGAGTGAGTCACTGACCTATGGGTATAGAAGAATACCATTAGGAGTCATTTTAATGCTGCCTTCCTTTAGCAGAGCACAGGATTTGATATTCCCCTAGGTCCATGGCCTACATAGTCTCAGATTCTTGGCGACCAGAACAGTGTTGGGAATGGGTTCTGTCTCACGGAGTGGGTCTTAAATTCAACCAGAGTGGTTGATTTCGTCGACAATGTGCATGCCACTGTTGCCTCACCAGTATATCTCACTGGCAGGTCATTGGTGGAGGTCACAGAGTTTGTAGCTGAGTTGACGATTACCCTTCTTTTTTAGTAGCATGCTGAGAACCTTCTAGTACTAGGAATGCTAGTCAGCAGGGGTGAAGTCTCTAGTTAGGCACCAGCTCAATTTCTCTTTGCTTGATAAGATGTGTAGGTGTTGTTTTCAGCGACAGGGCCTTACCATCAGCTTATGGAGAGTGACCAATAGACTTGATAACTTTTAAAATCAAAAGTGGACTGGGAAAGTAGCTTGTGGTAGAGCACTAGCCTGAAATACACAAGGACCTGTATTCAAGTGCCGGCATGGTGGTGGGGACGGGGGTGGATGGTGGGGGCATAAAATGAAAAGGTTCTGGGAAAGTGAGTTTATGGCTATAAACAATATGGCAGCTTGATCTGCACACGGCAGTTTGTCTTGGTTGAGTAGGCAGTGCCACAGGCACAGTGTCTGGGGACAGATGAAAGATCCAAATCTTCCCACAGGTGAGTTCCCAAGCTGGAACTCCTCGGGCTGAAGGAGCCCTTCAGCCCCAGACCTGGAAGGTACAGAATCCTCAGTGACTGCCACCTTCTGCCCCAGAACAGGGACTCCTGGCACCCTCCCAGGTGCCACTTCACAGGTGGAATTCTAGAAGTCTCATCTCCACTGCAAAGTGCTCAAACTATCCTCTAGGGATATTCCCATAATTCCAAGATGACCACGGCGGCAACAAGTCTTAATCCCAGCTGTTCTCAGAATCACTTGCAGGGCTGTTAATCCACACATCAATGGGTTCTACACTCCAAGTTTCCCTTTCAGTCATTCTGAAATGGGCCCCAGAAGTCACATTTCAGAAGAAATGTCCAGGTCCACTGAATTTGGAAATGGAGTTTGGAAGCCACAATACATATGACCTTGCAGGAGCTGCCTCTTGCTGAATGCAACTTTAAAAATAGAGGGAGGAAATGGGGAATAGGTATAACCATATTTCATCATATGCATGTATGAAATTTTCAAAAATAAAGAAAAATTTAAATTGAAAAGGTGTCATATAAATAGTAACAAATGAATAATAAACCACAATTTATATAAAAAAATGGGCAATAGAATAAAAATACACATAAGATACAAGAAGAAGGCCTGCGGAAGACACCCAGTGTCAACCTTGTGCCTGTATGTGCATGTGCACATACATGCAAGCACATGCTCATGAACATGCACACACACATGCTTGAAGCATGCACACCACACACATACACACACACACACACACACACACACACACACACACACACACACAACTAAGAAGAAATGGGTCCTGTTCACTCTAGTCACACAAAGATAAATATCTTCTGCCTACAATGAAGGCATCTGTAAAGTAATACTTAGCGCTTCTGAGTAGGTTAAACCGTCAAGCCTCGGCTTGGGTCTTGAGGTTGGAAAGGTACTTTTATGTCACAGACACTGGGTGTTTGAGCAGGAATGTGGTCTGGGAGCCTTCCAGGAGAGTCTGTGCTGGGCTGGCAGGTTCTCAGCACAGCCCAGCCCCTGTCTCCCTGGGCTTCCCAGAGAGATGTCTGTTCTGTGAGGGAAGGAAACCATCTAAAAACTGGGTCCATCTGTGGACGTGAGGACTCTGAAACCTGAGGCTAATTACATAGAACTCAAACCAAACTAGTGATGGTCTAGTTTTCCTCTCTGCTTTAGATTCAGAAAGCTTTATCACATATTCGGAGAGCATTAAAATGGGTTCTCAGTCATGACCCAGAGACCAGTGCACCTCACACTTCGTCTTATCTCTGGTCCAAACACACTTTGTGTTGGACATATGTGAAGATGACGACGAAAGTGAAGTGTTGGCCAAAGTGGAAAGTGCTGAGAGTTCAACCCAAGAGATGAGGCCACAGCTGCATGGCAAAATCATGCTTAGTAAGTTTGGGGGATCCCCCTCTCTATTTCTTCTGTGAGTCTTTCCCCCACGTTTAATGTTTGAATGACCGCTTGTCCTCAAAAGACAACCATATTTATGTCTTTGTGATAATGGGAAATTTTACTTTTGCTATCAGGCTTTTCCTGATTTGGGTAAATTAAAAATCAAAATAATAGTGGATGTGGTGGTACACACCTTTAATCCTGGCCCTCGGGAAGCAAAAAGAAAGGCAAGTGGATCGCTAGGAATTTGAGGCTAGCCTGGTCTAAATAAAGCAGTGGTTCTCAATCTTCTTCCTAATGCTGCAATCCTTAAATACAGTTCCTCGTGTGGTGGTGACCCCCCAACCATAAAATTATTTTCATTGCTGCTTCATAACTGTACTTTTGCTACTGTTATGAACCATAATGTAAATATCTGCTATGCAGGTTATCTGATGCGCAATCCCCAAAGCGGTCACGACCCATGGGTTGAGAACCACTGACATAAAGAGTTCTAGGCCAGGCCAGGTGGCGCACACCTTTAGTCCCAGCACTCAGGAGGCAGAGCCAGGCGGATCTCTGAGTTAGAGGCTAACCTGGTCTACAGAGCAAGTTCCAGGACAACCAGAGCTACACAGAGAAACCCTGTTTTGGAAAAAATATAAATAAATAAATAAATAAATAAATAAATAAATAAATAAAAATAAATAAATAAATAAATAAAAGAGTTCTAGGCCAGCCAGCGAGACCCTGTCTAAAAAAAAGAAAGAAAGATAAACCCTAAAGACACCACCATGTGTGAAATCTTAAATTGACAAAATTGCATTGAAAATTTAATTAATCAAATAGTTGTGTTTTCAGTATTATTCTAAGTACTGGGGATACAGAAGTTTTATAAAACACACACACACACACACACACACACACACACAAACAAAAAAACAAAAAAAAAAAAAAAAAAAACCAACCTAAAAATCTGGAAGACTTTCCCTCCTAGCTACTGCAGTCCTCTAGGAGAAACTACTAGGCATGAATACACTAGGCAATTTGCAGTCATTGCCTAAATAAACACAACTTTAAATGTTAACCATCAAACACAATAAGGCTGGGTGAACAGTGTACCACAGAGCACATTTTCTTGTCCTTTCATTTTTAAAAATGTTTATTTTTATTACGTTTGGTTATGGTTCTCTGTGTGGGTACGTAATCCTCTGCAAGAGCAGCACCTGCTCTTACCTGCTGACCCGTCCATCTCTCCAGCCTCCATTTTCTTGCTCTTAAACTGAGCTTGGGAATTGTAAGATGCTAGATAGAACTATTGAATATATTAGCACGTCTGTGTTCCTTTTTAAATAACGAAATCAAACAAATAAGAAAATCTGTGGAGTTTTTAAGATTCCTGGCAATCTTTCTCTTAATGATACTTCTGGGGTTTCAAAGGATTGGCAGTGGGTGCTTTGGGCTTGAACTCTCCTGAGGAACAAGACACGTGTCCCCTGAGCACAGAAGATTCTAGTCAGCACCCACCTGTTGACAGAACAGAGACTCTCTTGAGTATGCTTAAGAAAGGAGATCCTGCCTTCACAGCCCGAAAGGAAACTACTGAGGCATCTGTGGTTGGAAGTCCTGCACAGAGTCCTCCCTCAACCTTTCTTGGCCTCTCAGCTTTCTCTCAGCATGTCACTTCCTCTCCCCCCGCCAGCCTTTTCTGTGTGTTTTAAATTTTGCTCTCCCACAGTCTCAGAACAGCCGCCCACCCTCAGCTCTGCCTGGATTTTCAGTGGCAGGGCCACCCTCACCTTCACTTGATAATTTCCTTTCCGGGGGGCCTTATTTTAAGTTCTCAATAGAGAAATGCCTCATTTCATTTCATTATTTCATTTCATTTCATTTCATTGCCTCATTCAGTCAAACCCAGACACCTAGGACAGAGGTTTCTGTCTGACTTACGGGTGAATGGCGTGTCTTTGGGTTACACATCACTTCTTGTCCCATTAGCTGTGGCTAGAGCCAGTGATGCAGAAATGCTAAGGACAGCAGCCCCCACAAAAGAGGCTGACTCCCCGACAAGGCAGTGTTTGGGGACAAGTGTTGCATTAGTTATGTAGTGTCACTTTGTCCAAACACCCGACAGAAAGAATTTCAGAGAGGAATGATTAAGTGTGGCTCATGGTTTTGTATTGCTTTCAAGAAGGCACAGAAGAACAGCTCTGTCCGTGGCAGCAGGATGTGAGACAGCTGCTGTTCGCATGGTGGCAGACCAGGACAGAGAATGGCGGAACCCAGGAGGGCAGGCTTTAACCTTCAGAGGCCCACCCTACGGACCTACTTCTGCCAGCCAAGACCACCTCCTAAAGGTTCCACGAACTCCCCAAAAGACACAACCAGCTGTGTGGTGGTATTTTGCTGTACTCTAATAAACTTGCCTGAGGATCAGAGGACAGAGCCAGCCACTAGATTAAGTATAGAGGTCAGGAAGTGGTAGCGCACGCCTTTAATCCTATCACTCGGGAGGCAGAGATCCTCTGGATCTCCATGAGTTCAAGGCCACACTGGGCTACATAAGATTGATCCAGTCTAGGAGAGAAACAGAGCCAGGCAGTGGTGGCACACGCCTTTAAACCCAGTATTTGGGAAGCAAACACGCCTTTAATCCCAGCACTAGAAAGGTTATATAGGAAGTGAAATGGATGGGCAGAGAAAAGCGTATAAAAGCATGAGGAGACAGGAACTAGAGAGCCTTTTGGCTGAGGACTCTGAGGCAATCAGTCTGAGGATTCATGGAGACAGGATCGGCTGAGGAATTGGTGAGGTGAGAGGTGACTGTGGCTTGTTTCCTCTGATCTTTCAGCATTTACCCCAATATCCGGCTCCGGTTTTGTTTTGTTTTTTTTTTTTTACAAGACCATTTAGGATTCTTGCAACAAGTACTTAAAACATGAGCCTTTGGGAGATAGGGGCAAAATGTTGTGGTTTGAAATGTCCCCCATAAGCTCAGGTTTTAAGTCTTTGTTCCCTGGCTGGTAAGGTTGGAGCCTTTGGGAAGTGGATGGGCTTGCAGAAGTCACTGGGGAAGGGTAAGCCCTTTAGGTTATATCTCTGCTCCTGGTTTCCTCTGCTCTCTGCTTTTTTGGTCCATTACACTGTGATCAGTTCCATCTCATGCTCCTGCAACTATAAACAGAGCCACCTTTCCATGTCCTCAGGCCATGATGGACTGAAATCCTCGGAATCCATGAGCCAAAATAACTCTTTCTTCCCTCAGATGCTTCTGGTATTTTGGTGCAGGGATATGAAAGCAACCATAAAAAATGTTTCATATTGTGTTGGCATTTATTCTTGAATCAAGACCTTCAGGGAGGACCATGCTTGCTCCTGAATCCCATGATGCTTGACTGTGTATGTGAGAGTGCCAAGTTAAGGGATGGGGTCCCCCAAAAACCTCAGAACTGAACCAGGAACCCAGTCTTTTTGATCAGTTTAAAAAATTCTTTGGCACTTTCACACACGTACGTAATAAATTTTCATCATGTTTATCCCAACCCCCCTATCTTACCCCAGTAAGTCATTGCTCTTTCATGTCCTCTTTTGTGTCAACTCACTGATAAATCATGGTGTTCGTAGACACATATGAAAGCAAACTAGGAAGAGAGAGGCTGCCAGGTTGGTATTCCCTGTCATCCTCAGTTTCCATTAAAAAAAAAAAGATTTATTTTACTTATAATTTGTGTGTGTGTGTGTGTGTGTGTGTGTGTGTGTGTGTGTGTGTGTCTATGTGTGAGTGCAGGTGTCCATGGAGTCCATAAGAGGGCATTGGCTCCCTTGGAGCTGGAGTTACAGATGGTTGTGAGCTGCTCAACATGGGTGCTTAGAACTGAATTCAGGTCCTCTGTAAGAGTAGTACATATTTCTAACCACTGAGCCATCTCACCAGCTACTTCAGTCACTCTTGAATTCACAGACAATCTCAACCATCTTATTTAGACTAAGGTTGGGCCAGAGTGAACCCTTGTAGAGGTGACAGAAAAAAAAATACTCCATTAGGTCATTTTTAGGCTGAGATCATGGTGGAATGGCAATGGGCAGGCTTGTTATGCTGGCATTTCTACTTAAAACAGATTTTTGCTCAGAATGGGACCAAGGGGTGTGATAAGTATAGTTTATCAACCTAGAGGGGACAGTGGGCCATGGAAAAGTATAAAAGACCAAAAATTAAGCTCTGAGTACTCTTCTTGACAGAGAGAAGGTAGCTGAGTGTTTCATCCCAGAAACCCAAATGATCCAGGAAAGAGGTGAGGTGAAGAGGGGGCTGCAGTGTGTCCCTGAAACTGGAAGATGACAGACAGCAGGCTTTGCAGAGCTGGTGATCAAGGCCTTCACAGACACTGGGGGATGCTGAGCCAAGCTGAGTGTGGACTCAGGTCAGTCAGAGCTTATGGAGCTGAGCACCAAGTAAGACTCAGACTCCTTTTCTGGAGAGGTGGAGACAACACCCACTTTTTCGAGGGGTTTGAAGGTTATACATGATGTCATCTGTCAAGTTAAAATCTTAACTATTGTTCAACCAACTATAGCCATAAGAACGTTTGCCCTCGGGTTTTCGACAAAACACATTATCTGGTAATATTTCCCTTGGCTTTGGCCATTCAGATCTGTAGTTCTTGACACAACAATGAACAAAAATCAAAAGAGAAGGAAAACATTATTATTACTTCCTTTGAGGTCTCCTCTTCTTTGTAGACGCCTCTTTAATCTGGGCTCCAAGCTTTATTCTGGAGTTGAGGACTGAAACCTCTGGGAAAGGCAAGACTCGAATTAACATGCACACTGCAACTCTAAATGACTAATAAAAAACACTATGAGACATGTTTCTCACAGCAAGAACAGAGATGATGATGAGGAAAACAGCTTGAAGGAAACAAAAGTGAATGAAAATGGGAACCAGAGCCCAAGCCCTCGTCTTGCCCTGAGACAGCTTGGCCCTCGTGTTTCTCCAGAAGTTCTCTTTGAAGCTGTGTCCTCTCCCCAAAGTCCATAGTGTGGCTGCTGTAGTGACGCTTCGGAGAAGTTCTCCAGCCAAGAAAGACCTCTCGATGCCTTCGGCTTAGATGGGGCTTGTCATCCACAGAAGCCCTTTGAGACATCAGTCCTCTCAGCTCCTGAAGGAAGTTCGGCTCCACATCTGATTAAGGGGGGGGGGGCGGAATTCTCTCTCCGTTTCATCTTCCTTATAGCAAGCTTTCTTGTAGACTGCCTTTAGATCCACAGCCTACAAATAAAGACATGGAGACTTCCTATTAATTATGAAAGCTTGGCCTTTAGTTTAGGCTTGTACCCAACTAGCTCTTAGAACTCAAGTTAGCCCATATTTTTAAATCTGTGTTCTGCCACGTGGCTCGGTTACCTCTCAGTACAGCCCGTCCAACTTGCTCAGAGTGTGCTGGCAAAATCCAAACCTAGATTCTTCCTCTTCTTCCTCTCTCCCTGGAAGTCCCGCCTATCCTTGTCCTGCCTAGCTATTGGCCATTCAGCTCTTTATTAAACCAATCAGAAGGCACTTCAGCAAAGACATATCTTCACAGTGTACAAAAAGATTTCCCATAATACTCCTTAAAGTTTATTGGGCAAGTAAGCTAACTAACTGCCTTGAAACTCATGTCAGAGTGCAGCATTCCTACCTGCTCCATGTAGCATAAAAATCCAGTGCGTGCGTGCGTGCATGCGTGCGTGCGTGTGTGTGAAATCCATTGAAAGCCAATGGTTATATTTAGGAAAGAAAATGTCAGTTATTGTCTTTTTTTTTTTTGATAGAAAACACATGATGCAAAAATTAACAGCTGTCATTATTATGTAAGATGTGGTTCCTGATGCTCTTATAAATGGTTGGTAGAGTAGCCACATGGAAAAACAACATATTCTACAACCCAGCCATCTCTAAGCTTATCATTCAGAGACATTCTTCTGTATCTGTATTAGATGTGCATAAGAATGCTCTGGGCAAGACAGTAAGCACCAAATGTCTCCCAGTGGGAGAATAGGTAAGTAAATCACAGTATGTGTATGGAATAGAATAGTGTATATAGTGATGAAAATGAAAATACTGGTCACAGACAACATGGAAACAGTGTTGCTAAGAGACAATTTATAGAAGCCTATAGAGAACCTGACACAGTTTTCTGTTTGTTTAGAGTGCTGTCAAACTCAGAGCCTGAACATGTGGGGCAAGCCCTCTGCCACTAAGCTACATTATCACCCCATGATACAGGTTAGGCTTATTCTGTTTTTTGTTTGTTTATTTGGTTGTTTTTTGTTTTGTTTTGTTTTTTGAGACAGGGCTTCTTTGTGTAGCTTTGGCTGTCCTGGAACTCACTTTGTAGACCAGGCTGGCCTCCAACTCTCAGAGATCCACCTGCCTCTGCCTCCTGAGTGCTGGAATTAAAGGCATGCACCACCACCACCCAGCTTATTCTGGTTTTGTTTGTTTGTTTTTGAGACAAGGTTTCATGTAGCCCAGCCTGGCCTCAAACTCACGAGGTAGCAAAGGATAACCTTGAACTCCTGATCCTCCTGGCTCCATCTGAATGGCTTTGCCCATTCAGAACTGTAACTCTTGACACACAAAAATGATTATATTGCTAAGGTTATCGATGTATATATGTCACCAGGCCTAGATGAGAGTTTTTATTTACCTAAAAGCAGGCCAGATAAAGCAATATATTACATAAGGATGTTTATATAGTAATGTTTTTAAAAGATAATAAGAAGCAATATCATTTGTAATGTAACAGGGCAAGACAGTGCAGAGGTTCCTCCATCTTGTATTCTTGCTGAGGCCATTTCAGGTTTAACTAGAATTTGATCTCCCTGATGGAAAATCCCATGGAAAATTACTCAACTCTATTCTAGGTACCCAAGGCCAAGATGCCCCAGCGATCTTAGCTTAGCTTCTATTATACTGTCTGCTTGTTCAGAACCTCCCCCTCTAGCTAACAGCTTATTCTAGCTTCCGTTAAACTGCTGGCTTGTGCAAACCTCCCGTGTAACTGCTGGGTGAGATAATAGATGTGACTTCTGTCTTTAAAAGCCCCTTAGTCAGTGGGTGGTGGTGGTGGCAGCAGTACTGGGGGTGGGGGTGGGGGTGGGGTCAGAGACAGGCCTTTAGTCTAAGTGTTCAGGGCTACACTTTGGTACCCCAAATCCTCAGTGTAGTCCCAGCTGGCCAGAATAAAAACTTTCAATTGGCTATAAACTAGCTGAGTGGTTATCTCTGGTGGGCTCCCTGTAATAGTCACAGCCCCCAATTAAAAACTATCTTTCAACTGCTAAATGGATGAATAAAATATGATCTGGTCACAAAGGGAACATACCACAATGTGGATGAATGTTCCAAATATTACACTTAGCATGAAATAAGCAAACAAGCTAGTGACAGAGGACCACATACTATTGTTACACAGATTGCCAGCATTCTGCTCAAGGTAGCTATAAATGTGGCCCAATACGAAGTCATGAAGTTACTCAAAACATCGTGAGGTGTTTTGACAGTTGGGGATGTGTGTCAGATGGATCCTTTATCTCTTTCTCCAGTGTGAACTTTGTAGATGACAATGTTGTGTCACAATGTCCAGAGATGGACACACCAACCACATGAAATTTCTGACTAAGAAAGAGAAAATAGACTCCTGGCTGCCTTGGTGGGTGCAGGGCAGATTTGGAAGGAGCATATAGGGGTGACTGCTATTAGGCACAGCATTCCTTGGAAGGGGGGAAGAAAGAGTCTAAATTGGATTATGGTAACAACTGTACAACTGTACAAACATTCTAAAAACCACTGAAATACATACTTCAAATGGGAAGATTATGTGATGTATGTAGTATATCTCAGTAAAGCTCTAAAAAGTAGCAAGAGACTTTTAGACAGGAAATTCAGAAGGGGGATATTTACAGGGTTGTTGAGGGGACAGGCCACATGCAAAGATGAGACAAGGTGAGGAAAGGTTCCAGATACGGCGTTCACCCTATGCATGTGTGTGTCAGGAGGAGGCACTGGCATTCTCGATTTTTAAAACAATTATACCACTTTGCACATATGTTGCCCATATCTCATTGTAGGTGTTAAATAGTCCATAATAAAGTTTTATCACGACATTAGGAAGAAATAGAACAGTGGGTCTCCTTCAAGGTGCCCAGCCATTGTTCTCAGTTTTCGCATGTTCTCCCTTAGCATCAGTGTGTTCCACAAACACAACAAAAATGTGCATTTCCAGAAGTGGTCGCATGCTTTGCACACCATCCCCACATGCTTCACATGTCTCACAGGCTTTCTAGAGCTTTCCAAAGCTGGGCAGAGGAGCCTCTCTTATGTTGATGGTTGGACTCTTTAGTCCTATTCAGGAAGAATGCCAGGTCTAGAGTCAGTCTGTCCTGGTCAGTCTCACAACTTGCCCTTTTATTCTATTCATATTTAGGAGACAAAAAGTCTACCTGAACCAGAGTGGCTCCTTCCATCATTCTCTGCCTCCTAGCCAGCATTGTTTCTTCCTGGCGTAACCTGCCCCACAGGTCTCTGTTTGTTCAGCAAGCTGTATGACGAGTCCCTTTGCCGTGTATACATAGAATAGAATAGTATGGTGGACATGAATACCAAGCACATTTAGACACTGAAAACATTTAGAACTGGGCCTGGTGCATAGTCAGATGCACTGTATGTGGGCTCTTGCTAGCAGAGGACAGGGGCTTCTTGGGCTCTTTCACTGGCCTTCAGCATAGGCTGTTGACATTGGAGGCTGCAATGCAGGTCTTGTACCTAAGGCCACTGTGCATATGAGCAGTTCTAGCTGTTGGATTAATTTCTAGAAATGGAGGAACTGAGGCCAGGAGAACACAAGCATCCAGTTTGAAGAGATAAAGCCTTCTGAGTGTGGAGGCATGTGCCTGTGGCCCCAGAACTTAGAAAGCAGAGGTGGGAAGATCAGAGGTTCAAGATCATATTCCCTTATATAGCCAATTTGAGACCAGCTCGGGCTTTGTGAAAACTTGTCTCAAAACAACACCACAAAGGAGAGGTGGAGTAGACAGTTGAAAAGATAAGGTAAATAACAAAAAGAGCCAGATCTGGAAATTTCTACCTGAAGAAAACATGTTTGGTCACTGGGCTGCGAGACCAGGTCTCCGCGCAGTGGGAGCAATTCCTTCTGCTGGTCTAGGCTGGGCTGCGTATGCAGCAAGGCTCCTCCAGATGTCAAGGACTGGTCCCTGCTACCGCTGGCCAAGTGCCAGATAGATTTACAGCACAAAAATGCAAACTTAAAAGACTTCATTTTCTCTCCAACTGGCAGTTAGGAGGAGAGAGAATCTTTTAACTTAAAACCCATTCTTTTTGTCCTGCACTGTAGTGTTTTCAATTTTTTAAGCCTTATTTTTGGACCTTTCTGAAGGTATTTGGTGTAAAAAAAAAAAAA